>CABHPH010099123.1:0-11664 GCA_902168325.1 Peromyscus nudipes | reverse complement strand
ACACACACACACACACACACACACACACACACTCACACACACACACACACACATACACTCATGCAGGTTTATACATATTCACTCTCCATATTTGAAACATGAAGTAGTAAATAATTTTAATAAATGTTTACAAAATATCTACCATGTGAAAGACCTCAAAATCTGTAAAGTCAAAGTTATTAAGAACAAGTAATTTTAAATTAATTGATCTTCGGTATGTTTTAGGAAATCTTGTACATTTATATATACATAAAATATGAACACACACACATATGTATGTTTGTGTGCCTAAGTGTGTGTATACTTGTGTATATATGTGTATAAATGCATTGGTATACCCAAGAATCCATATTCAACATTATTTTAAGATTTATTTTTATTTATTTATTTTTTTTGTGTGTGTGTGTATGTCTACCTGCCATGTGCATATGGGTGTTCACAGAGGCCAGATGAAGGCTTCTGTCTCTTGAAGCTGGAGTTACAGGCAGTTGTGAGCCACCTGACATGTGTTCTGTGAACTAACTCAGGTCATCTGCAAGAATAACTTGTATTCTTTTTTTTTTAACTAAGAATTTTTTTATTCATTTTATGTACCAATTACAGATCCCCCTATCTTCCCTCAAATTCTTAAACACTGAATCCTCTCTCCAGCCTCCAATATTTTTATTTTTTAAGTCACTTCAGGTTGAGAAAATTGATACTTGAGTCTAGAAAATAATTGAATGAGGGCAGAATCTAAAAGTACAACCTAGAACTAGTGCTGTGCTCTGTAATTTTACTCTAGATAGAAAATCTATGAGGAAATTAAATAAATGACCTGCTTAGTTTAAGACAGTATATTCAAGCAAGAAGTATTTAACCACTCACTATCCATTACTGTGATATTTCTCTGTATACTATTTTATTTCCTTCTCCTCACACTCAGCTACAGGCAGCTTTTAATATAACCCATGGTTTCATTAAAAAGCCACAGTAGATGGGAATCAAATCAACAAATCCATCATCTGTCCTTGTTTTCATGTGGATGTGTTGCCTGCCTTGTCTCTGTTGCATCTGAATATGGTATTCTGTGGTTTACATAGTGCTGGGAGCATGGGGAAAAATAATCTTGCACACTAGTTAAATGTGTCTTCTTGTGACCTAAAAAAATACCCACGACACGTGGAAACACAGACTGACATTTATTTTCATTTTCCTTTGTAGTTATCAGTCATTGTTTTACGATGGCTGCATATCTAATCTGTATACCTCATAGGCATACATGTTGTATTGAATTGACTACATGTGTACATTAGTGTTTTGTGCAAACATTATTTTGGGTTTAAAACAGTCTCCCATCTTGGTTCCATGAGTATTCTTCCCACATCAGTTGACAACGTCTTTACATTCTTGTTGTGGTGTTTGTACAGCCTTTCCAAAGTAAAAAGTTCTTTATAGTCATTAACACAGTAATTTGGCAGGTTTCATAGAGACCTCTGTGTAACATGAATTGCTAAATGCTCTTATTAATAAAAAAAACCCAGAGCCAGATATTAGGGTGAAAGCTGAAAGATAAGAGAAATAGCACAAGCCAGCTATGTTCTTACCTCTATGAAATCCTCAGCCTCAAGAGAGAGACTTCCTGTTTACTCATGCCTTATATATCTTTCTGTGCCCTGCCGTGCTGTGGGATGTTCTGTATGGCAAATGTGTTGCTAATAAAACTCTGATTGGCCAGTGGCGAGGCAGGAAGTATAGGCGGGACTAACAGAGAAAATTAAAAGAGCAGGAAGGCAGAAGGAGTCACTGCCTTCCAGCCGCCGCCAGGACAAGCAGCATGTAAAGATGCCGGTAAGCCACGAGCCACGTGGCAAGGTATAGATTTATAGAAATGGATTAATTTCAGATATAAGGACAGTTAGCAAGAAGCCTGCCATGGCCATAAAGTTTGTAAGCAGTGTAAGTCTCTGTGTTTACTTGGTTGGGTCTGAGCGGCTGTGGGACTGGCAGGTGAAAGAGATCACCGTGGGCCAGGCAGGAAAACTCTAGCTACACTGCTGTCTTACTTCCTTCTGAGTGCTTTATCCTGACCGTGGGCCAGGCAGGAAAACTCTAGCTACACTGCTGTCTTACTTCCTTCTGAGTGCTGGGATTAAAGGTGTGTGCCACCACACCTGGCTCTGTTCCCAGTGTGGCCTTGAACTCACAGACATCCAGATGGATCTCTGCCTCCCAAATGCTAGGATTAAAGGCATGTGCTACCACTGCCTGACCTCTATGTTTAATATAGTGGCTGTCTTTGTCCTCTGATCCCTAGGCAAGCTTTATTGGGGTACACAATATATCACCACACCTTTGAGCCATTCAGTACTGATGGATATATATTCATTCCCTTATGGGTAAATTTCTTTTAATACATTAGACATGTAATTCCCTCTCATTACTGGATGTTATACTATGAAATTCCTGAGCATAGTCCTTGGAAAAATTCAAAGCTTAAATCTGCAAAATTTAGGTACACTTAATAACATTTTTCAGACTTCTTTCAATTAAGAGAAGAAAGAACAAAACGGAGTCCAGTAGGCTTCTCAAAGGACTAAGAATGTTTCCAAGAAAGTTCAACTGTAAGTTATGCATTCATGAAGATAGTACCTGTACTTATGAGGGTAATTTAATGGCGATGACTGTGATTTGTGGAACCTTCCATGCCTTATATCTCATAGTAACTGAAGCAGCATGCATCCCTAAGAGGTTGGCAATATATTTCCCATTACACCAATCAGAAAATACACACACAATGACAAAAAGTGACTATCTTAGCTTATAACTGGAGTAACCAGGTAACAGTTCAGATGGTCTGACTCTAGAGCTAAAGATGTTGACACCCCCAAACATAGAAGCACATATGTAAATGAGTCTGATCTTTACCTTACGCATCTCTCTTTGAGCCACACACAGGGACTTTAATAAGTACCTAGCAGAATTTGATATGCCATGCCTATTATGTGGAATTAAAGATCAATGTATTAGGCTATAGTCAGTATTATTCCAAATTTACAGGCACAATCAAATCTGCCCCTTTGGCCCAAATGTCTTCAGTAATAACAGTTAAGAGATTATATAACCTCTAAGTCTTTCTTTACTACACAAAAAAAAAATTAAAAGAAAAATACATTTATTATCAACCCCTGTTTAAGATTCAGTACTGGATATCTTCTTTATAAGATTTATTTGATTACTTTTAATATGTGTTTGTGTACATGAATAGAGCTGCCCACAGAGACCAGAGGGCTCAGATCTCCTTGGAAATAGAGTTACAGACTTTTGGAGGGGTAACATGGATGCTAAAAACTGAACTAGGATCATCTGGAAGAGCAGTATGTGCTCTTAAACACTAAGCCATCTCTTCATGCCCTGTCGCCACATACCTGTTTTAGGTATGTTCTGAGTACACAGGATTAGTCATTCACTGGTGCAACGATGTGATATATGAAGTATCAAGAGTTGGTCTTATACATGTTGTGGCAGCTTGAATGTCATTGACCCCCATAATCTCATACGAAGTGGCATTATTAGGAGGTATGTCTTTGGTGGAGTAGGTATGGCCTTGTTGGAAGTAGTGTCTCACTGTGGTGGCAGGACTTGAAGTTTCCTCTGCTCAGGATACCACCCAGTGTCTTAGTGAACTTCCTGTTGCATACAAGATGTGGGACTCTCAGCTACCTCTTCAGAATCATTTCTGCCTGCATGCTGCCATTCTCCCCACCATGATGATAATGGACTGAACCTCTGAAACTGTAAGTGAGCCACCCCAATTAAATGTTTTCTTTATAAGTGTTGCCATGGTCATGGTGTCTCTTCACAGCAATAGAAAGTCTTAACTAAGACAGAAGTTGGTACTAGGACTGGAGAATTGCTGTGATAGTTCTGACTATATTTTTCTTTGGAGTAATACAGATTTTGGGAGTTTGGGTTGGAAAAGTGGTGGAATGCTTTAAGCACTGCTTAACTAGTAGCAGCATGGAAAACGGTGATGCTGAATGTGATTTAATTAATTGTGGGGATTAAGAAGTTTCAGAGAAGAAGACTGCTAGTATGTGGCCTAGAGACTGGTCTTGTGATATTTTAGTGAAGAAAATGGCTGTTTTTTGCCATTGTCTTAAGAGTCTGCCTGTGACTAAAGTCAAGAGGTTTAGATTAATTCCACTGGCAGAGGAAATCTCAGAACAGCCTAGTGTAGACTCTGTCATGTGGTTATTAGTGGTAACTCTAATGAAGATTTATAATGAAAATTCGAAAGCTGAGCAGGATAAATTACAAAATATAAATTTTGAGGAGAAAAGGAAGTGGAATGGAGCAAAGTCCTGTGTACAAGGAGATAAATAGATTAAGAAAATGGATAAAGGGAGTGGTGACCTCAGGGCAAGATTCCCACCCAGCTATGTTTCCAACTTATGGTAAGAAACTAAAGAAAAGCATAGAGCTGGGTATTGTGGGACATATCTTTAATCCCAGTACTGGGAAGGCAGAGGTTGAGGTAAGCCTACTCTATAGCTTCAGTTCAGGATGACCTAATTTAGGCAGTAAAGGACAGAAAGCTGGTGAAGATGTAATTGAACAAAGGGGCCATGTTCCAGCTCCAGTAAGCAGCAGAACTTGGCAACTTCAGCCATGTGGTTCTGGTTTTAGAGATAAAGATAGAAGAAATGGGTTATGGAGTTTGCTTCCATGCCTAAAGAAAGCTGCTGAGACCAGGCGTTTGTTGGGGCAGGGGGAGGGGGTCCCTGAATGGAGGCCTATTAGAGAGGCCATTGCATGAAACCGTGAAATTGAAACCTGGGATTGCCTTGGTGAACCCAAGGTGGTAGAGATGCCAAGGTTGTGGGATACCTGTCATGGAGAGCTGATAACGGGAGTGGAACCACCCCAATAGAAGGAAATGTGTTTCAATCAGTCAACAAAACTGAATGTAGTTGGAGATCCAAAGAGTGCTTTGACATCAGGCATAGAGATACAGAGTTAAGAGTTTGCCCAGCTGTTTTTCAGTCTTGTTTTGGTCCAGTATCTCCTCACTATGCTGTCTTCCCTATGCTTTAGAATGATAATATATATCCTGTGCCATTATATGTTGAATGTATGTGATCTGTTTTTTAAATTCTATTTCATAGGGTATTATAGTTTAGAGATTGTATGAATCTCAGAAGAGACTTTGAGCTTTGAACTTTTAAACATTGTTGAGACTGTGATAGACTATAGAGACTTTTGAAGTTGGACTAAATGCATTTAGCATTAAGATATTGTTACAAGGTTATGGGGTGCAGGGAGTAGAATGTGGTTTGAATGTAATTGCCTCCCATAATTTCAAAGGAAATGGCAGTATTAGGAGGTGTGGCTTTGTTGGAGTGGATATGGCCTTGTTGGAGGATGTATATCACTGTGGGGGCATGCTTTGAGGTTTCCTATGCTCAAGATTCTACCCAGTGTCTTAGTCAACTTCCTGTTGCCTGAAAGATGTAGGACTCTCAGCTACCTCTGCAATACCATGTCTGCCTAAATGCTGCCATGCTCATCACCATGATGATAATGGGTTGAACCTCTGAAACTGTAAGCCACCTATCCCAATTAAATGTTTTCTTTTTTTATGCCAAATGCCATTTATTGAAGGAGGGAGGAGGTCTTAAACACAGGCTTACAGCACAATGGGAGAACCCCGGAGGGCAGAAGTTCACTACTGATGATGTTTTACAATCTTGCATCTAAGCTGTTAATGCCCATTATGCAGGATACACAGGCAAGGATCTTCCCTTAAGCATTCAGGAGGGTGGTACCCGGCAGGGAATTAGCATAGGGAGGATATTAAGGTCAAGATCAGCAAGCAAGAAAACAGTTACCCAAAACGGGGGCCAGGGCCCTACAGGTCCCCCTTTTACTAAAAAAATGTTTTCTTTATAACAGTCGCTGTGGTCATGGTGTCTCTTCATAGCAATAGAAATCCTAAGACACAGGGGGTCCTATTCTATACCATCTGCTAAAATCTATAAGAATGAAACAAAGTATGTGTTATGTGGGCCTCACCTGACTGGCCTGATGGAAAAAAGGGGCAATTCAATATGACTTAGACGGAAGGTCAATCCGTAAGGCTGGTTCCACTAAGAACTAGTTCTAGTCCCTATGAAATGTACAGTAAGCTTATTGACACCAATCAGAAATGGTGACAGTGATACAAAAGAATAGATTCTCTCTCTCTTTTTTTTTGTATTTTTCTCTCATATATTATATCTGGACTGCAGTTTCCCCTCCCTCTTCTCCTCCCAGCCCATCCTCCCACTTTCCCTCTCATCCATATCCCTTCTTCCCCTTTTCCCTTCAGAAAAGAGCAGGCTTCCCAGGGATATATCAATCTAACATGGTATAACAACTCACAATAATACTAGGCACATACCGTAATATCAAAGCTGTATGAGGCAGCCCAGTAGGAGGAAAGGGGTTGCTAAAGCAGGCAAAAAGTCAGAGACAGCCCGTGCTTCCACTGTTAGGAGTCCCACAAGAATACTGAGCTACACAACCATAACATATATGCAGAGGACCTATGTCAGACCTATTCCAGCTCCTGATTGTTTCTACAGTCTCTGTGAGTCCCTATGAGCCCTGGGCAGTTGATTCTATGGGCTGTATTTTTGTGGTGTTCTTGACCCCTCTGGTTTACACAATCCTTCCTCTCCCTCTTCTGTAGGATTACACAAACTCCATATGTTTGGCTGTTGGTTTCTGTTTCTGTTCCTATCAGTTGCTTGATGAAGTCTCTCTGATGATTATTATGCTAGGCTCTAGAAAAAGACTAGATTCTTTATGTGAGAGAAAATTCCATGTCTGTGCTAGGCACCTCAGCCTGAATCAGGCTACAGCTAGACTTTTTTTTTTTTTTTTGGTTTTTCGAGACAGGGTTTTCTGTGTAGTTTTGATGCCTGTCCTGGATCTCACTCTGTAGAACAGGCTGGCCTCGAACTCACAGAGATCTGTTTGGCTCTCCCCCTGAGTGCTGGAATTAAAGGCATGCACCACCACTGGCAGCTGCAGCTAGACTTTTATACACTGAACCATGCAAATTTAAAAGAAATGATTTGAATTGTTCAAAATACACTCAACTGAAGTGTGATCCTAATTAGTCTTATTAATAAAAACCCTGAGTCAGCTATCAGGATAAAAGCTGAAAGATCAGAGAAGCAGAGCAACAGGCACTAGAGACTTCTTACCTCCATGAAATCTCAGACCAAATACGAGATCCTGTCTCTCTAGGGTGGTGGCGGGAGTGGGGGGGAATCTTGTCTCTACCCTTCTTATATTCCTGTCTCCACCTCTCTAGTTCTGGGATTAAAGGTGTGCACTGCCACTGTCCAGCTCTGTTTCTCTTTTAGAATTGATTAATCTTGTGTATTCCAGGGTGGCCTTGAAATCCTGATCTTCCTCCTTCCTCCTCCCAAGTGCTGGGATTAAAGGTGTGTGCTACCACTGGCTGGCCTCTACGGTTAACTAGTGGCTAGCTCTGCCCTCTGGTCTCCAGGCAAGCTTTATTTGTCAGAACACAAACAAAATATCACACAACACTCAACTTTTTAATATGACATTTAAAACAAGAAAAATCTCTGAAATGAAAAATATAAACTGGCTATGGTGGTACACACCTATTATTCCAGTACTCAGGAGGCTGAGGCTTGGAAGAACATAAATTCCAGGCTTAGCCCAGGCTACTTAAAGAATTCAAGGCCAGCCTGGATTACATAAGAAGTCCAATCCCAGTCTTAGCAATATAGTGAGACCCTTTCTAATAACAACAAGAGGGAGAGAGGGAGAGGGGGGGGAGAGAGGGAGAGAGAGAGAGAGAGAGAGAGAGAGAGAGAAAGAGAGAGAGAGAGAGAGAGAGAGAGAGAGAGAGAGAGAGAATAGTCACTATTTAAAATCTGTAAATTGGCTTTTCCTTTTATCCAGAAGAGATACTTTACTTGATTAAATGAAATAGCAAACAATGATATTGAGGAAGTAAACAAGGCATTGCATGGCAAAGCTTTGGGCAGACGACGGGATAAATGGAACACAAAATTATTAAGATAGTAAAAATATTCCATAGGTGTAGCACGAATCTTAAAAGTTCTTATTAATAAAAACAAACCTGGAGCCTGGTACTGGGGTCAATGCTGGAAGATCAGAGAAGCAGAACAAGCCACAGCTTCCTCACCTTGCCAGTTCCTCAGCTGATTCTGTTTCTTCAGACTGGAAGCTTCTGTGTCCTCATCTGGAATGAATCTCAGCTGAACTGCTGCTAAAAGCCTAAAAGCTTAACCAGCTTTAGTTCCTGGTCCTCACGCCTTAAATACCTTTCTGCTTTCTGCCATCACTTCCTGGGATTAAAGGCTCTTGTTACCACGCCTGGCTGTTTCCAGTGTGGCCTTGAACTCACAGAGATCCAAACGGATCTCTGCCACTGGAATGCTAGGATTAAAGGTGTGTGTGCCACCATTTTCTGGCCTCTATGTCTATCTAGTGGCTGTTCTGTCCCCTGACCCCAGAGAAGTTTATTAGGATGCACAATATATTGGGGGACACAGTATATCACCACACATAGGTACTATAGAACACATACACACCATTATTTATTTGTCCAAATGCAGTTTTGCTAGTATGAGAATTTTCAAAAATAATCTTTAAAGCATTCAACTTGCATGCTTATGATTCTGTTGTTTTATTTACTCCTACCTTGTTGGTACCTGTTTCCCTTGAGAGGGCATCATTCAATTACAACATGAGCCTTTTCAGGATGTCCCTGTCTAGATATTTTGTTTTAAATAATACCTATCATCATTCCCACTTAACTAGAAACACATCAGC
Source organism: Peromyscus nudipes (assembly GCA_902168325.1). Lineage (NCBI taxonomy): Eukaryota > Metazoa > Chordata > Mammalia > Rodentia > Cricetidae > Peromyscus > Peromyscus nudipes. The sequence continues at coordinate 2,802 of CABHPH010099123.1, read as the reverse complement.
ATCTCCTTTTAAAAGAAAGATTATTGCCTCCCCCCAGCAAGGGCAGGAAGAAGGAAGAGGGGGGGGATCTGTAGTTGGTATGTAAATGAATAAAAAATTTCTCAATAAAAATGTTTGAAAAAAGGTTTCATTATATACAAAAGAAAAAAATAGATCCAGCCAGCTTTAAAATAAAAATTATTGTGCATACACATATGTGAATAGGCAGTTCAAGTGTATTTGTAGTTACAGCCAGATATTACTGTTTCCAGGTTCTTTAGGGAACTCTGAGAGACCTTCTTAACTTGCAAATAACTATGATAAAAGTCAAGGTAATGGTGAAGGTTACTAACTAAACAGTGGTGTACATTTTTTGTTAGGCATATGGTAAATAAGCATGCTCAAAATCATACAAAGGTCTTCATTGAGGAAAGTATTCTGCTAGAGGCTTCCAATCAATTCTGCCTACCAAAACCTATTCTTTGATGGATATTCAGTTTTCTAACTACTTCAACACTTAAATATGACTAATTATAAAGCAAGTACAGCTTTAACTAGCTTTACTTATTTTCATCTTCAATGCTGTTAATATAAAAAAAATTTCGATATGCCCATAAAAATCATTCTCCATGTTTCTTATCACTGGAAACACTTTTTTCTGAAATTGGATTAATCATCTTTCCTTGACACATTTGCCAGAATTCTGAAAAGGAAGGGAAGATATGCCTGAAGGAGCAGCATAGACAAGAACTGAATCCAAGAGTGTTCATTTCTGTTTCCAATCTTTCTGGAAACCTTTTCCATGGCTTCTATGTGCAAGAAATAGCTGGGAAATTTTTATCTCCACCCCCTCAAATAACACAGTTCATCTGCTTCCCCTTTTTATACAAATAGGAGAGAGGGAAGCTGTCCGTGATAATCTGTGGAGAGTAGGTGTGTGTGAGAGCTGCTATTTGCATGGTGGTGTAGGGGCTGATGTCACGATGGCTTCCCACACAACAATATGGGAAACCACATTAGCAGCAGGAATCCCAGTTGGCAGAATTGCCCATTGTACCTGCTAAAAAGGCAGTTATTTGAGTCAGACATCCTCAGGACACCTTTGAGAAGTCAGTCATTTTTTTTTTTAATCTTGAGAGATTTACAGTTCCTAAAATGGACTACTATACTTCATAGTCTTTAAGAAGTACAGTGTGGAGAACAATAAGAGACTATTACATGTGTCATTGCTATGGTTACATTATCACAGAGGTATGTCAGTCTTTCAGCAGAAACAAAAATGTCAGAAAGGCAGAGTTCTATTGGGCAGGAATGAATCTGAAAAACAAGTAACACATAAATTAAATTGTCAGAAGTTGACTAGAAGTAATGCTTGGGAAGAAATGATGACTTCAAGAAAGCTTGTAAGTCATTCCTGATATGGTAGGCCTGTCGTTTCAGCTTCTCATGAGATTTTTGACTAGAGGATCACAAGTTCAAGGCCGGAGTGGTTCAATTCTTAAGATCCAGTCTGAAAAGAAAATGAAAAAGAAGTAAAATCAAAAGGCCTGAGAATGTAGTTCAGTGGTAAAGAACTTATCTAACGTGTGAGAACCTAATTCAATCCCAAGTACCATGCACATACACATGCTCACACCTAGAGGAAAAGCTCCCTGGAATTAGGAATGGATCTAGATGACTTTGGCTTTGCCAAGAGGGACGTCTGTGGTTGGAGTATTAAAATGTCTGTAATAACTAGTGACATGTCATCAGAAGTAAAAGTGTTAGTGAGATAACAGTGAGGTCCTTCAATGACCTCCATGGGCACTACTAACCTATACACATTACATAATATGCCATGAAATTAAATATACTATAAAAAGCCAGCTATTTGAGAAAGGTGTCCTGAAATAACCTTCATAAAACCAGAACTCTGTTGCAAGAATGAATGTACTAGGATGAGGGTCACATGATCTTTGCTACCACGTCACTGCTATGTACACTGTATGGACATGTTACCTCCCCCTTTCTGCTACATTTCCACATTAAAAAACAAACAAACAAAAAAAACTGATCTGCCAAGATGCCAGGCTCCTTCCTACCTCAGCATATGCTGACTGCTTCTCTGGGAAAAGTTGACAGGTCATTGTGACCCAGTCAATGTATCTGTTGTAACAATAAAGTCCCACTAAATTCAATTTCTATTTGTTGTTCTCATGTTCCCAACTTCTGCTTGTGATTCTTTTGGATGATTTTTCTGGGACTGAGCAGAGTGCAACATGACAGTAAGACCTATCCAGGTTCTAAATATAGTGGAGTCCAGACTTTGTCTTCACCTAACATCTGAGCTGTTCAGAAAAATACTTAGAGAGATGCCAGGTAATGTAATAGAGAAGAGCCATTTATCCTGGGTTTGGGAAATTTCTTGCTCATTATTTACAAATTGTTGTCTGCATCCATTCTGAATTAGCTGCCGAGGGACTTCTGTTGAAGTCCTGGACCTCTGTGTTACCCAGAGTTAAAAACACTGCTCTGATTTATCATCTTACATTTCTGGAGGTTCTGTTAGCCATATTATTGGGAAACTGTTCCCTTTCTTGCTCATAAAATAGTATATGATATTTTACCTTATCCTAAAATAGAATCACTGTATCAGTCTCTGTAGATACATGTTATTCTGGAGTCAAGAATCAGAAAGCCCAGCTCAGCCTAAGCTGGAGTTGCTGCACCTGCCTGTAATTGAAAAGTTTTGGATAGCCCTGAGTCCAAGCTAAGTTGCTCTCCTGAAGCCAGAAAAGACTAAGATCCCATTTTTCTCTCTCTATTCTTATCATTCATCTCTGT
>CABHPH010099122.1:0-13542 GCA_902168325.1 Peromyscus nudipes | reverse complement strand
AAAAAAAAAAAAAAAAAAAGCACAAAGATAAAGTGAGCAAACCTAAAACTCCAGAAGACAGACTCAGAAGATTCAGTCTTAGTTTCCTCTAAAGAGTGGTGCTGCCCCTGCCATCAAATGTATTAATGGACTCTTGAAGGCATGTAAAGGTTAAAGGAGCATTTTAATTATTATTAAGCATCTTAGGCCTAAATTGTACTCCTCTGGCCCATAATTCTATCTATCTTCACTTTTGTTTTTTTGTTTTGGTTTGGTTTGGGTTTTTTTTTTTTGTTTTTTTTTTTTTTTTGTTTTTTTTTTCCCCGAGACGGTTTCTCTGTGTTGTTTTGGTGCCTGTCCTGGATCTCGCTCTGTAGCCCAGGCTGGCCTTGAACTCACAGAGATCCGCCAGGTTCTGCCTCCCAAGTGCTGGAATTAAAGGCGTGTGCCACCACTGTCCAGCCTATCCTCACTTTTATGGTTGCACTTTTTGGTGTTGTTTTGGTTTGGTGATATTTTTCTATTTTTCATAGGTTATGTATGTGTGTGTGTGTGTGTGTGTGTGTGTGCGCATGCCCATACTACCTCACCTTCCCAAATGTCTGGGCCACAGCAGCCAGCTTTGGGTTTTTGGGCTTTGGTTTTTGTTTTCTTTTTTCTTTTTAAGGTACTTAGGTACTTGGTATATTATATTACTGAAATTATCTTACTATAAAAGCCAAAACACCTTTAAAAGGCCGTATGTTGGTGTACTAATAGATATGACTTTTTAAAAAGCAGGTTTGTGGAAAAGGAATGTTAGGAGACTTCCAGGCTCCTGGCTGATGAGATCCTGAAGTGGGAGAGCAATTAGGAAAGATAACATCAAGGCCATATGCAGGCAGCCACGGCAGGGCCCTCAAGGAACACAGACCTGTCTGTCATTCCTTCAGAGTCTAAGAACAAAGAAATTTTCAGGGTGGGACAATCAAGCTCCATATCAAGGTAACCTAGCCTACATACCAGAAGTCACAAGGCACTGAAAGTCAAGTTATAACTTGAGTTTGTTTCCAGCTGCAAGGAGGGAAGAGTACAAGGACACTGCAGAATGCCTGCCTTGGAGAGCTGTGAGAGCAGGGTGGACCAAGGTGGGGGACATCGAGAGGGCCTGTGACCTAACACTGATGTTTACTTGTGTAAAGTCCTTACTAAATGTGTCATAGACATCTCCTGGTAATGTAGTGTTGATTTTAAATTTAACCTCAAAGCATACATTGAAAACAGCAAACAGAACAACAAACTATAAAACCTGTATAGGCAATGGAGAGAAATGTGCCACTTTCTAGTGTATATCCTTCTGTTTGGTAGCAATACCTTCATAAAACTGAGAACAGGGTTGTTGTTTAAGTGAGTGTTGCTAATATAGACCTTTCCAGTCTTAGAGTGCTGTATTAAGCCCAGAATGAATGGTTTAGAACTCAGAGGTGGAATGTGGGAGGAAAGAATTTACTGCTATTCTAATGGAAATCTGCACTGGGAATTTAGCAAGGGAAACAAGGTGCATTACTGTACAGCTCTTGATATTCTGTGTAGGTTGCCTCTTCATTCTTTTTGCTATGCATTCCCTTTTCTAATGAAAGCAAATATTGTTATACAGAAGCCTCTAAGAGAATCTCAGCAAGGAAACAAGTTGCCATGGGAGGAACCCTGGGTGAGAAACAGCTCAGGAATGCTTTCAAGCACAGAACTGTGCTAAGCTATGTGGATAAAGGTAGAAAGTAATCCTTGTATTCTTGTCATTTAAAAAGGCTTGAGTGTGGTTTTTACATTCTGTATGAATTATAATTTCCAGCTCTTGTTCTTGTTATTTATCTTGATTTTTTACAGTCAATATAAACAAGAAGAGTAAGTTGTTAGAACTGTTTAAATTGAATTGAGCTAAAGTTTGCCATTAATTTATTTATTTTATATCTGTGTGGGTGTTTAGCCTGCATGTATGTCTGTACAGCACGTATGTCTACTGCTGTGGAGGCCATAGAGGGCCTCAGATCCCCAGGACTGGAATAATAGGCAGTTGTGAGCTGTCGTGTGGGTGCCGGGAACCAAGCCTGGGTCCTCTGCAAGAGCAGCCAGTGCTCTTAACTGGGGAGCCATCTCTTCAGCCTGTAAAGTTGGCCTTTGTTTTGTGTACCTTCTGTTTAAAAAAATATGGTGAGTTAGCGAGAATTTTAAGAGGAATACTTCCAATACCTGAGAGTTAACTTTATTTTTGAATGTTCATTTACAAATAATAAGTTTATATTAAAATACATTTCCCATATTTTTCTCACACTTTATAGAATACAATACATTGGAGTTTTGTTTTGTTTTTTTCTTCTTTAAAAAGTCTAATTTTGAAACCCAGAGATATTAAGGAATTTATCTGACATTATAAAGCTAGTTAGTGCAGAGGCACAAATGAAATCTAAATTTCTTGAGATTAATCTTACCCAACTCTTTGCTATGATTTTGAAGATGTGATAAAAATATGTCAGACGAGCTGAAGTAACTATAAGCTTACGTAGTCAGAACAAGTTTTATAAAGAATTTGAAGGATTAGTAGGATCTAGATAGGAAAAGATGATATGTTAATCCAAATTGGAAATAAAGTTTGCAATAATAGGCCAGACTGATTAGAACTAAAGATTGGGGTAGAAAGAATACACATAAATTTGGTAAATATTTGAGGTTGGATTTTAAAAGGCTTTTCAATCAAGGTAGAGTTGCCCAAATCAGTTGAATTTGAAACTTTTTTTTTTTTACCAGCAGAAGTTATAGAATAAGTCATTATTTTAGAAAAATAAAATGACTGCAGTGTATCAGATGGGCTAATGACTGAGGGAGACTGTTTAGTCAGTCCCAGGAAACAAGCGTTGTATATGGATATAAGCTACCTGGTCTTAATGAATCAGCCGGAGTGGGCAAAGACTTCATCTTTCTAATTGTATAAAGTGAGGACATGACTGCCCCAAGGTATGACTGAGGAGAAGGTTTTCATTGTAGCTATGAGGGAGAGTTTAGCCAGAGTTAACTGGAAGAATCCAGAGCAGGGAGAGAAAGTAGTAGACTAAACATGGCCAGCAGACTGGTCTTAGTCAGAGAGGAGAGAGTAGGGGGAGAGGAAGAGAGGAAGAGAAAGAAACAACCAAGAGAGAGGGGCAAGAGAGGGACAAAGAGAGGAAGACTAAGAGAGAGAGCATAGCTGAAATAGCAAAGTTACAGGAATGAGAAGCTAGAGGGCGGGGATTCTGAGCTGGAACAGTTAGGGTAAGGGAGAAAAGCTAGGGCACTGAGGGAGCCTGGAGGCTAGCCTATGCTTTGGTGTGCCAGTAGGCACTGCAGATAGCCATTTATCCCTCCTGACAGTGAGAAGGAAATGGCTCCTTTGGTAGGGGGAATGGGCACCAGTGTTTGGGGGTGTGGAGCTTCCATTGGACCTAACACTAACAAACTTATGGTTGGCCCAAAGCTACCGGCCCATGGGTCACAGAAAGTAGCAATAATGCAGTAAATTCAGTGAATGCACTGTGAGCTTTAAGTATATTGCTATTGAAGATATAAAGTGAGAGAGATGTAGATCTTAGTACTGAGGAATTATAGCCTAATAATAAAAATACTTCCAAACATTACAGTTCTAAAACTCAGGTTTCAAAAATAGAATTAAAAAGAAAGAAATCAGGAGAAATGGTAAAGGCTGTTGCATAGCACAGAATAGTACATTGCTACCAGTGTTGATTAATGTTCATTTGGACAACACCTTATCGAAATAGTATGTTTAAACACACACACACACACACACACACACACACACACACACAGCTGTTTGGCCTCTTTATCACAGTTTCATATCCTGCTGTTTCCCCTCCGTATCCTCCATTTGTAATCTCTGTTTCTTGGCTTTTGAAGCTCTTCTCCCTGTGTTCACTCTCCTAATACGTGTTTTCCTATGGCTCTCCCTTGGCATTCTATCCTCATTCCTAACATCATTGGCTCCCAAATCCTGTCTTCCCTTCCAGAGTATGAAACCAGTCAAGCTCAGACAAAACAGATTTCCTACTTTTCTGTTTTTCCCCATGACTGGTTCAGTAACCCATCAGCCTGCTTATCCTACTAGGCAGCATGAGTTACTGAGTGCTATCCATGCCAGTAATACAGTTGTGGCAAAGCTTAGTTAAAATATTGGTCATTTGGGCATATATAAGTTTCAACTTTTGTATTTTCTTTCTAGTTTCCTCATAAAATCACTATCATGTATAACCTAAACAGAGTAGGTAAAGAATTTGTTATGAGTCAATGTATGAACTTTCCCAAAAAAACAGTAGTAAACTTCTTGGATAACGGAACGAAGTATGTGTTGGTAGTCACTATGTCCACAGCAATTGGTGAGGGTACACCTGGATTGGACAGCTGTAACGATAATGCCCGCGCTACCACCACCCGTTCACCATGTCCGTGGATCGAAAAACAGAGACAAAAGACAGCGGGTCATTCGCCTCAGCAGAATGCTGAATGTCGTTTATTGAAAGAGGGAGGAAACCTTAAATACAGGCTTACAACACAGTGGGAGAACCCCAGAGGGCAGAAGTTCGCTACTGATGTTTACAATCTTGCATCTAATCTGTTAATGCCCAATATGCAGGATACACAGACAAGGAACTTCCCTTAAGCGTTCAGGAGGGTGGAAACCCGCAGGGAATTAGCATAGGGAGGACATGTGGTCAAGGTCGGCAAGCAGGCAACAGCTTACTCAATATGGGGAGCCAGGGCCCTACAGACAGCCATCTTTTCCTATACAGCCTTCACTTCCCATGCAATCTAGAAACTTCTGTATATAACTATTTAGAAGAATTTTACAAAGTACCTTCAAATTTAGGAAGCTGTTCTCTGAGGCCTAAACAGACAATCTTATACATTTAGCTCTGAATATAAGAAGCAGTAAACATGATTCAAATGCACAGATTCTACTGCAGAAAAAAAAAATTTTTAAAGAAAGTTCAGGGCTGGAGAATTGGCTCAGTAGTTAAGAGTACTTGTTATTCTTGTAGCGTGCCCTGGGTTGGTTCCTAGTGAAAGAATAAAAAGAAAGACAAAGTGGGTACCTTTCAGGCCCTGCCAAGGTGTGCCACTAAGCAAAACAGTTAGTGCTGGAGGTTTATTGGGGGAGGGGAGGGAGGAAATAAAAGAGCAAAAGGCCTTGTTGGAGTGGGGACAGGAGAGAGGCAGACAGACAGAGAGCAGGGAAAAGAGGAGCAAGAGGCAAGAGAGCGAGCTCTGCCGGGTGGGCACTTTTAAGGGGTGCACATGTCACATAGCTGGCGGTGGAAAGGGCCCTGGCCACAGGTGATGATGTCACTGCTTCTGTGGCAGAGGCAGGCTGCTGCTAGGCGGGAACACCCAGCACTCACATGGAGGCTCACAGCAGGCTCCAATCCCAGGGGATCCAAAGCTCTCTCCTGACATTCTTGGGCCTCAGGGGCATGCTAATGTACACACACACACATACAGGCAAAACACTCATACACATAAAATAAACAAATCACTTTTAATTTAAATAAAGTTCAGTATTAATCAAGTTCGTATCAGTCCTAAAACTGATTTTTAACTATTCTACTGTTTGTACCTCAGTTTAAGACACAACTCAGTAACACAGCTTCCTAACTACTAACTTGAACCTTTCATGACTTGAATTCCTCCCTATAATTAAGTAAAATGTCCCCCATTCTGGAAGAGAAGGCTTCATAGAAGCCTGCCCCACTCAACCTGCTGGCTTGCTTGGCTCAGTTGTAGACTGCTGTTTGGATTTCAACCTTGCAGCTGCCAATTTATAAAGCTCCCTCTTCTCATTAAAGCACAAAGTGAAGATTAACAAGTACTGAGATAGCAAATTGGGTTCTTATAAAACTGGCACATTATGCAGAAATGATCAAGATAGACTTAAAAGTACAGTGATTACTTGGGCAAAGCCCAGTGTCTTACAGCTTCCAATTTGTGAGCCAAACAGTTCTAACTTCTTAGTGCTTCCCTAATGGCCTTAAAGTGGGGCTTGTCTAATCAACGTGGAGAGTTTAGATCTCGGTTTAATTGGTTCTTCTTTATAACTGCCTACTTCTTATGAAATGAACTCTTTTCTCTCAAAATATAGTTTTAAATTTTGAATCAACAGATTTTTTTTATCATTTATTGGAAAACTTCATTTTTCTCTTCACTAACAAAGAATATTCTTCACATTTTAAAGAACATGCTTTTAATTAAAAGATAGTCTTCTCGCTCTCAATGGGAGACTTCTTTAGTGACTCTTGCCCTTCCCTTTCTGAAGCCTTCCTTAAGCCTTGTTGTAGTTGATGTTTTGTTTCAAGGAACGATGTCTAGGTAGTACTACACCTGTAGAAATTTCCTACCTATATAAAGTGAGGAGGTGACCATTCTAAGGTATTGTTGACAGGAAGGATTTTTATTGTAGATATGAGGGAGAATATATTCAGAGACATCTGGAAGAGTCCAGATCAGGAAGAGAAAGTAGTGGACCATAGGATCCGGCCATGAGAGGAGAGGGGGATGGAGAGTGAGAGAAGAGGACCAAGAGAGGAAGGCAAAGAGAGAACAAAGAGCATGTAGCTGAAATGACACGGTTATATGGGAATGAGAAGCTGGAGGAGGGGAAGCCTATGAACTGGAGATGTTTAGGACTGGGGGTGAGGTGAGAAGAGCCAGAATGCCAGCATGGACTCTGTAACAGGTATTTGAGAAGCTGAGAAAGCCTGGAGGCCAGCGCACACTTTGGAATGCTATTAGGCACCACAGTTAGCCATTTGTTCTGACTCCTTTGGACCTGACACTACACTAACCTCACAAACTTTCCTAAAGACCCTTAACCCAGTTCTGATTATTATGTCTTGTAGCTGGAATGTGTCTCAGTCCTTCCGGGCCCCATGGTCCAGACAAATCTCTCCCACCCACAGTCCCACAAATGCTTATAAAATAATCACTCAGAGGCTTATATTAATTACAAACTGTATGGCCTATGGCTTCAGCTTCTGGCTAGCTAATTCTTTCATCTTAATTTAACCCATTCCTATTAATCTATGTGTTGCCACATGGCCATGGCATTACCAGTCTGCTGACAACTTGCTGCTCCTTCATCTCCTCCACTCCACCCTCCTCTCATTTTCTCTTTTGGATTTTCCCTCCTGGCTCCATCCTGCCCTGCCATATACCAATGCAGCTTTATTTATTATCCAGTGGGAACCACACATATTCACAGCATACAAAAAGACATCCCACAGCAATGTCTCACTCATACATTTCATTTCTTAAATATATTTTCATTTTAATCAATATACTTGAATTCAGTCAATAATATTATCACTATTTTGTTAATATTTTGACAGGATCTTACTATGTAGCTGTGTCTGGGCTGGCTATTGGGTTATTAGCAAATTGAGTTCTTATAAAACTGGCACATTTTGCAGAAATTATCAAGATAGACTAGGATGTGTGTGTAGACTGTGCTAGCCTCAAACTCACAGAGATCCACCTACCTATCTCCAAAATGCTGAGAGTAAAGGCATACACCTCCACATCCATTATTTTCTTAATTTCTTAAATGCTATCTTCAGTAACTGGGTAACTTAAAAGCTAGGCCATGTGGAAATACCTAGTGGAACTGAAACAGTGGAAATAACAGCTATGTATAGTATACATGTTATGCCATATATGAACTAGTGCCCAGAAAGTGCTTGTAGTTATCCTTGCTCTTTGAAGAAATTAGTAAATACCCCAAACTGTTTTTATTGTTTAGGTATTTATTAACTATGTTTGTTCTTTACCCACAAAACCTAGAACTTCCCACAATCTGCCATCTTCATTCATCTTAAAATGATACAACTTGCTGTTGATTTAACAAACAAAACAAATTTAAAAACCTAATTTGTAGCCGGAAGTTTTCTCCAGTCCTGCCTGGCTCCACGGTTTTACCCAGCCCGCAGTCCTGCAGCTGCTTATAAAATAATCACTCAGAGGCTTAATATTATTTACAAACTGTATGGCCTATGGCAGGCTTCTTGCTAGCTAGCTATTTCACCTTAAATTAACCCATTTCTATTAATCTATGTTTTACTACATGTTCCGTGGCGCTACTGGTCTGCTGGCATCTTGCTTCTCCTTCAGTGGTGGCTGGCGTCTCTCCCTTCTCCTTTCTTCTCTCCATATATCTGCTTAGATTTCCCACTTTGCCATAGGCCAATGCAGCTTTATTTATCAACCAGTCAGAGCAACACATATTCACAACATACAGAAAGACATCTCACAGTACTTCCCCTTTTCTGTCTAATCAAAAAGGAAGGTTTTAACTTTAACATAGTAAAATTACATATAATAGAACAGTTATCAAACAAGAATTACATTATAATATCTAGTCTATTTGTATTTGGCAAAATTAAAGAAAATATTCTATCGTCTATCCTATATTTGTCAGTCTAAAGTTTCATATCTAATTTATCTTTTATCATAACCAAGGAAAATTATAATTTAGCACTAATTAGCAGATGTTGTCCATCTATTTTTATAATAAATATTTTTAAATAAAAATTAATTTGCTTTTTGAGCACTTTGAAGTTGGGGGAGGGTTGAGATTATAATTACAGCATTTGTTTGTTCCTTTTCCTTCCTCCAGACCTTCCAATCTACCTCGCTGCTCTCCTTCAAATTCATGGCCTTTTTTATCATTAACTGTTATTGCATTCATATATGTATACACACATATATTCCTAAATATAACCTGCTTGGTCTGTATAATGTCACTTGCATATATGTTTTCAGGGCTGACTGTTTGGCTCTGGACAACCAATTGTACTCTTCTCTGGGGAATACCACATCTACTCCCAGTTTTATTCGGTTGCCTGTAGTTCTTTAAGGTTGAGGCCTTGTGAACTTTTCTCCATTCACTCTGGCATGTTCCTTGGTGTCATCCTTGTTCAGCTCCCATTTGAGCAGTCACATTGGGGAGACTTGATGGGTATAGCTTCTGATAGAACTAGGAAACACAATCTCACAGTAAAATCCCTGATGTTTTGGCTCTTACAGTTTTTCAACAACCTCTTCCACAATGTTCCCTGAGACATAGGTGTGGAAGTGTCGTGTAGACGTATCCTTTGGTACTGGGCTCCACAACTCTGTATTTTGATTGATTGTGTTTTCTGTAATGGTCTCCATCAACTGCAAAGAGAAGTTTCCTTGATGAGGGGTGAAGACTACACTTATCTGTGGGTATAAGGACTAGTATTTATAAATTCTTAGGGATTATAATGGTTTAATAAATTAGTGATTGTAGATTCTCCTCCAGTAACCATGAATTCACTAGCACTGAATAATTAGTTAAGTTTCTAATACCAGGAATGGTTTCCCTCTTTTTGAATGGGTCTCCAGTCCAGTTAGAGAGCTGTTGGTTACAGTCAAGGTATGTGTGTCATTATTGCCCTCTTGGGTTATCAAGCAATGTTGGTCATTGATGTGTTTCATAGGTGTCATAGCTAGGTAGGTCTGGTGGTTACCTCCCTCCTTTGGAACATTACATGGTGCCTTAGGCACCATGAAAGCTAGTCCTCAGGGAGGAGGCATTCAGCTCAGTATATACAGTCTTCAGAAAGTCACATTAATTCACTGGTAGGTATATTTTGAGTATTTGGTGTATTCTCTTGCACCTTTTTTCCACCTCTGCTTTTAAATCAATCTCTCCATAGTAGCTTTGGAATTAAACAATTATACTGATATTATAGGAAATAATGCAGTCTGAGAAAGGAAGAGAAAAGACCACATAATATTTTATGACCATAAATAGCATATTTTTTTAGATGGAACTAAGTATAGGAAAGCCTGCTTTTTGTGCTTCTTTAACAAGAGTTTTGGAACTGAAAGAGAGTGGTGTTGATATTGGTTGCCATCTCCAAAGTTGAAGATGATTGTCATGGCTCTAGGTAAATGAAAAGATACCACCACCACCACCACCACCACCACCACCATTTCAGTCAAATATGTGAATGATTCCGATGTTCAGAAAGTGAGAGGTGGCTCAAGGGGTAAAGTGCTTGCCAAACAAGCATGAAGACTGCAAGTCTTAGCTCCAGAAACCAGGTAAAGGCTGAAACAGTATGGTGACCACTTGTAATCCCATCAGGCTATCTGCAGGGCAAGTTATAGACTAGGCAACCAGTGAGCTCTGGGTTTGAGAGACCCTTCTTCCATATGAAGAATGAGAGTGATGGAGGGAGACACCCTACATCAACTTAAGGTCTCCACATTCAACTTGCACTCGTGTGTTCATGCACACACTTGCAAACACGCATACCTACCTGGGCATTCCAGTACATATTAGATGAGAAAATAGTCATTGTTTATATAATTTTCAATATTCTCATAGACTCAGAATGTATATCTGTTTGTGTGTGTGTGTGAGAGTGTGTGTGTGTGTGTGTGTGTGTGTGTGTGTGTGTGTGTGTGTGTGTTGGGTTTTTTTTTTTGCTTGTTTTTTTGTGTTTTGTTTTGTTTTGTTTTGTTTTGTTTTAGAGACAGGCTTTCTCTGTGTAACCCTGGCTGTCCTGGAACTCACTCTGTAGACCAGGCTAGCCTCAAACTCAGAGAGTCACCTGCCTCTGCCTTCCAAGTGCTAGGATTAAAGGCGTGTGCCACCACACTCGGCTGACTCAGAATCTTAGAACTAAAAGGAACCCCTAATGCAACCCAGTCCAGTCTTTTACTCAATGGAGAAGGTTAAGGAAAACTTCTTCCAGCTAGTCATCATGGTTTTGTTTTGTTTATTTTAGTAAGAAAAATCTTTCTTATGAGGCAGCACATTTTCTTTTTAGATGCTATTATTATTACAGTGTGGATGTATTTCCATGACACTGAGCCAAATCTGTTTCTTCTAAAATAAGCTGCTTCCATCTTCGAGATAATGGCCTTCCATAGATATGAATGCACAATCCTATTTCACATTACTTATTTCCCTCTCAAAGAAAGTGTCATTTATCATCTTAAAAATATTAAATGGTATGTTCTCTTTCATTCTCAGACACTATTATTTGCTATGATATCATAATTGTTTATTTCCAAAGCTACTATAGAGAGATTGATTTAAAACCAAGGTTAATCTGGCACATTTGTTGAGTGCCTACCATGTGCACAGACTTGGCAGGGCAATCGCTGAGCCTGGATAAAACAAGAACTTGTGATAGGGCAGTTAGTTAGATATGCTGTCAGCTTTACTGTAACTGGAGGCCTCTCCTGCTCCTTTCTTGTTTTAACTTTGATGTTAGCATTGACCTGCCTGCAGTTTTGTTTATTTACATTTGCCTTGTCAGATATTGTCTGCCAGTTGTTTTCAGTCTTTGATCTCATGAAGCATTTTCCTTATAATTAACAATAAAATAGAATTTGAGCTTCAGACTGAAAGTTCTATCTTGCATATGCTTGAAATGTTGTTATTCTGTTTGCTTTAGTAGAAAGTTTGCATAAATGATTACTGGGATTTTGTTTTTGCTTCCCTCTTAACTTTTGTTACTTTTTATACAACTTTATTGTCTTTTCCTGGCTCTCTTGTTGCCTGGTTCCTGATGCCATTTGCTCTCTTTTATCCTTTACTATTTTGGAAGTTATGCCATTTTAGTACCTTTGTTGTTTTCCTTCCAGAGAGTGATCCTCATAGTCAAATATATTTTACTCACCATTATATAAAAAGGAGACACTGGATGCCTCCTACAAACACTCTCATTTCCTCCATGCACACCTATTCCAATCAGAGGAGAGCCTTAGAAGACTTACTTCTCCCATTCTCCCCTCGACTTCTTAATTTTTAGGTAATGCTGAGAGATGTTTTATTAAATTCATTGAATTTTATAGATTTACTAAATTTTCGTTTACAGTAAATTTCTATAACTTAAGTTGGTATTTAACAATAATTATAACTCTCAAGTTCATTCAGTCATTATCCATTTCAGTTTAGCTATGTATTTATAGACATGAATGTGTATGAATAGATGGATATGTATTCATTACGCAGCTCTATTCTGGCTATTTCCACTTCGCTTTTTCATTTACTGTCACTTTTCCAGAATATTTTTTCTTTTTTTAATTTTATAATTAATTTAATTTTACATATCAGCCACAGATTCCCCTGTCCTCCCTCCTCCCACCCCCCACTTTTCCAGAATATTACTTATGGTTTCTTATCTAAATATTTGTATTTTCACTTTTTTTTTTTTTTGCATCCCAACTGGTCAATGACATCTGACTTGGTGTAGGATCCAGCATTGTGTATCTTCTTCTCAGAGATACAGTGATGCTTATTTATTTTCTATTTTAGGGTATTATAGAAAACAGATCTAAGGCCAAAGTATTTTCCTTTGTTAGTAATTAATTCTTGGGCGGTGGTAGCTCACGCCTTTAATCCCAGCACTCGGGAGGCAGAGCCAGGAGGATCTCTGTGAGTTCCTGGGAGAGGCGCAAAGCTACACAGAGAAACCCTGTCTCGAAAAAACAAAAATAAAATAAAATAAAATAAATTTGAAAAGTAATTAATTCTTTCTGTCTGAATACTAGTGAGATTTTAAAATTGTCCTGAAATTACCAAATTTTTACTAGAACTTGCCTAGGCGTATATTTTCATCAGTTCTAAATGGACTTTGTAAGCCTTTTAAATTTCCGTGCCCACTATTTTCAAAGTAACTTAAATCTTTCTCTTTTTCCTCCCCTGTCTGTTCCTTTTGTCAGCATCTTGTTCTCTGAGTTTCTTGTTAGTTCTTCCATGCTTCTTTTTTCTTTTTTTCAGAGCTGAGGACTGAACCCAAGGCTAGGCAAGCACTCTACCACTGAGCTAAATCCCCAACCCCTTCTTCCTTTGTACACATTTATACAATGCCTAGAGCTGTTTCTACCACATCATCTTCTAGGCCACAAACTGAGCCTTTAACAAAGAGTATTCTCATCTTCATCTCTAAATTTTAAAAGTCACAGGTTTTGTGTCTTTGGTTTGTGTTCTTGTGGGAAGATTTCAGTGTGTTACCAATGCTGGCTTGAAATCCACTAGATAGCTCGGGGTAGCCTAGATCTCTCAGTGGTCCTGTTTAGCCTCCCTAGTTGTGAGATTATAGGCATATGCCATCAATCCTGGTTATCTTATTGGGTTTTCTCAGTTTGCTTGGGAGTTTTGTTTACTTTTTACAGTGCTGGGCCTTGGACATAATAGGCAAGTGCTCTACTACTGAACTACACTTCCCAGCCATGTTTGTTGTTTTAGAATAAACACCGTTTTATTGTTGTAATTGAATATCCATTAGTGTTTTGCATATTGTCACCATTGTTGTTTGTTGTTACTGTTAACACTGCCTGGTCTCCCAGCATTTTTATTTCCCTGGGAACTGTTCTCAGTGTTGCACTTATCCATCTGCTACCTATTTTGTGACTTATTGCACTTGGTATTGCTATTCTTGGTATTTTCTTTTGCCTTTCTAAGGGTCCTCTTCACACTCAGGACTCAAGAAATTTCTAGAGCAA
>CABHPH010099121.1:0-36039 GCA_902168325.1 Peromyscus nudipes | reverse complement strand
AAAAAAAAAAAAAAAAAAGTCTCAGGACTTCAGCAGCCATTGATTGTGGTACTACTTTGAAACTTTTGGGTTTTTGTTTGTTTTGTTTTTTGTTTTTGGTCCTAGAACTCACCATGTAGCCCGGGCTGGCCACAAATTCATGTAGTACTGCCTAAGTGCTGGAATTATAGCCTGGATACCATGCTAGTTACTTGAAACTTTTAAGAAAGGTTTTCCCTTGCATTTATTTATTTTGATAGTTTAATGGTATGGTACTTTCTTTTTCTCTCCCTTAGATGTATTTATTTTTGAGGTGGTCTTCTGGCCAAGGTAGGCCTCAAACTCAGTAAGTAGCCTGGTAATGATGGACTTTCTACCCTCCTCCTGATTCCACCTCCTGCATGCTAGGGTTATAGGCATGAGTCACCACGCCCAGTCTTACACAGTGCTGGGGATTGAACCCTGGGCTTTGCACATGCTAGACAAGTACTCTACCAACAGCTACATCGCTATTCTGGCTACTTGAAACTTTTAAAGTAATAACTACTATCATTTACTTGCCTGAGTGAGAATAATAGTGGATCTGATTTCTTCTCTTTGTTCCTACAGCTATACTACCAAGTCCTAAATTTTGGAATGATTGTCTCCTCGGCACTAATGATCTGGAAGGGGCTGATGGTGATAACCGGAAGTGAGAGTCCAATTGTAGTGGTGCTCAGGTAAAACTGTTCTTTTTCAAAAGAGAATTGCTGGGGTTACTTGGGAGAAAAATAGAGGTATTCAATAAATAGTTGTATACGAGTTCCTTAGAAACTATTACCTAGGAGAGAGCCCAGAAGGAAATCGGTTTCTACTCAGTTGTAAGAAATACCATGGGAGGTGTTTCCATTCTGAACCCCAAAGGACCCATATCCTTTTCTTTAAAAACAATTGTTTTTAATTATACGTATATGTGTGTGTGGGGGGGGAGGATATGCATGTGAATGCAGGTGGCCAGAAGACAAACAGGTGGTTATGAGCTGCCCATCGTGAGTATCAAACTCAGGTCCTCTGTTCAAGCAGTGTGTGTGCCTTTAACCACTGAGCTGTTTCTCCAGGATCCTTTCTACTCACTGGTTGCTATGTGCTGAATGTGGTGGCTCATGCCCGTAATCCCAGCACTCAGGAATCAGGCAGGAGGATCAGGAGTTCAAGGCCAGTCTTAGCTATATATGGAGATCCTGGGCAACCCCGGCTACATGAGAAGGTTGTCTAAAAAACAACAAAAAGGTTGCTATGTGGACTTTACTTTTGGTTCCTCCCTTAAGAAAGTGTATTTCGTTCATTCTACTTTTTCCTCAGATTCTTCTCTCTTTTTGCTCCTTAGTTTGCTAAGTATACGAGGCCTGGAGCTTAGTTCATTAGGCTGCATAGGCCTCCACTAGAGTTTTCCTGCATCATGTATTCAGTGCTAGCAGCATCACTAATTATTTCCATATTTTCTCTTGACCTTTAAATGTCATTTCTAAGCTGGACTCAGGAATTTTGAAGGGAATAATACCATCTCTTTTGGTGATAATACTGAATGTTTTTCCACCTTGTTTCCATTCCTATCTTTGCATTATAAATCTTACTGATTTTAAAACCTAATTTAGCAACTAATTTTTGGAAATTACTATGTGGTTATTTAATTGAATCATTATAGCTCTGTCTTATTTGGGGACTTATTTTGTAACCTCTCACGTCCTTTCTGGAGCTAATACAGTACAAATAGGAAGGGAGTGCAGCTGTCCCCGTGTCTGAAGTGGAGTTACCTACCTTCCTCTGTAGGACTTGATTAGGTATGAATGAGATGCAGAAGCAGTCATTTTTAACAGACCTTCGGGACCACCACAGTCACTACCATAAGTGCGCCTGCCATTTTCCTAAGGCTCTCCATTCTCTGTTGGGTTTCTAACATTTAAGAATGTTAGAACAGCCGGCCGTTTTAATCCCAGCACTCGGGAGGCAGAGCCAGGTGAATCTCTGTGAGTTCGAGGCCAGCCTGGTCTACAGAGTGAGTTCCAGGAAAGGCTCCAAAGCTACACAGAGAAACCTTGTCTTGAAAAACCAAAACCAAAACAAAACAAAACAGAAGAATGTTAGAATGTTTGCCTTTCTTCCTTTTTAAACAGTTTTGCCTGTGCTGGCATTGAATTCATGATCCTCCTACCTCAGACTTCCAAGTGCTGAGATTATAGGTGTATAGCGGCCATATCAGCTACCATCATTTTTTTCTTTTTTACCAAGTCCCCTAGTCCAGTTCCCGTTTATCCCAGCGGTCTCAGTCAGCTCCTGATGGCTAAAGAAACTCTCATCAGAAATAGCCCCAGCAGGAGTCTCCCAAAGGAACTTCCATGGCCCAAGCCCTGCACCTCCTCCCAGTAGTGTGGTTGGTGTTCCCTTAGTGCTGGATGGCAGCGCGAACTGAAGCTTTCTACTTCAAGATTAGAACATAAGACCAGGTTAAAATGGGGCCGTACTCTGGACACGTGTTTCCGGTGTTGGGAAGCCTAGAGACCACCCTGTGTGCTAGGTGAATTCTCTGCTGCTACGTGACCCCTAGCAAAATTAAGGTAGCGCTTTTTGGTTTGGGTTTTTGAGATAATGTCTCACACTATTTGAGGCAGGGTCTTGCTGTGTAGCCCTGGCTAGCCTGGAACTCCCTATGTAGACCAGGCCGGCCTTGAACTTGGAGTGATCTTTGGTCTGCTTATGGACATCATCCCCAGCTAGGTTGTTGTTGTTATTGTTGTTTTAACAGCTGTGTAAAGGCAGAAAAAATAAGCTTTGAGCTTGATGTACAGAACATGCATTTAATCCAGTACTCAGGAGGTAGAGGAGCTTTGAGCTGGGTGTACAGGGCATACATTTAATCCAGTACTCAGGAGGTAGAGGAGCTTTTCAAGTTTAAAGCCCATCAGCTCTATCTATATATTGAGTGTCAAGCACTGTCTCGGGGAAGAAAAAAGCTTTGCCTATTACCTGAAATCTCAGTTAATATAATAAATCATGTCAGAGAGTTTTATTCCCAGAATCCAGCAATTTCACCAAAGCCCTAAAGGTAAACTCAGTTTGCATGAATCCTCCTAGGCATATCTGACCACAGGTAGACATTAAGGTCCTTGAAGTTCATTACCTCCACTGAAGAGACTGAAATCTGAAGTAACACAGAAGAAACTCTCACGGTGCTCCCCTCCCCTTCCGGCTGCGTCATGCTCTCTCCTCTCAGTGTTGGGTGTCCCTCAGTGGAAGCTCTTCCCGGCCACAGAATCATGAACTGCCTTTTCTCTGAGATCCCCTCCTGTCAGATGGTTTTTTCTTTAGACCAGGTCTTGCTGCTTGGCTCAGGCTAGGCACAACTTCAGAGCTCCTGCTTTTGCTGCTGCTTTTTCTTACTTTGCTTCCTTTTTTGGGGGATGGGGAGGGAATTGGTTTTGTTTGTTTGTTTTCTTTCTTTCTTTCTTTTTATTTTTTTTTTTTCAAGACAGGGTCTCTCTGTAGCCCTGACTGTCCTGGAACTCACTCTGTAGATTAGGCTGGTCTCAAACTCAGAGAGATCCACCTGCCTCTGCATCCACAGTGCTGGCATTAAAGGCGTGCGCCAATATGCCTGGCTTCCCACTCCCCGCTTTCGTGAAATCGTATAGTTCAAGCTGCTTGATTTCTATATGTAGTCAAGCATGGCCTTGAATTTCTCTTCCTTCTCCCTTTCTCCCAAGTGCTAGGCTTCTAGGCATCTGCCAACATGCCCAGTATGTAGTGCTGGGAATTGAACTCAGGGTTTTTGCTTGCCAGGCAGGCAGCCTGCCCAATTAGTCTGAGTCCCAGACCCTAGTATATAACCTTCTTATTACCTTTATTTATTTGTGGAAGTGTATAGATGCACATGTGCCAAGACGCACGTGTAGAGGTCAGAGGATAACTTGTGGGCGTCGGTTCTTTCCACCATGTGAGAGCCAGGGATTGAACTCAGACCATCAGACTTGGTAGCAAGAGCCATTTCTCCAGCACCAATGCATGCATTTTTTAATGTGTCAGTTAAAAACTAAAAGTGTCATTGAGTGTGGTAGCTCACACCTGACGTTCAAGCACCTGGGAGGCTGAAGCAAGAGGATCTTGAGTTTGGTGCCGACCTAGGCTACTTTGTTCCAGCCAGTCTGAGCATAGTGCTACCAGTTCCAGCCAGTCTGACTGTAGTGCAACCAGTTCCAGCCAGTCTGACTACAGTGCAACCAGTTCCAGCCAGTCTGACTGTAGTGCAACCAGTTCCAGCCAGTCTGACTGTAGTGTAACCAGTTCCAGCCAGTCTGACTGTGGTGCTACCAGTTCCAGCCAGTCTGACCATAGTGCAACCAGTTCCAGCCAGTCTGACCATAGTGCTACCAGTTCCAGCCAGTCTGACTGTGGTGCTACCATACCTCTTCTGGCCCCTGAGGCACTAGGTGTGCACACAGTACACAAACACACATGCATGCATGTGGAACACCCATACAGTTTTTGCTCATTTGTTTGTTTTTTTAATGTGTGGCAGTGCATACCTTTGATCCAAAGACTCAGGAAGTAGAGACAGGAAGATCAGATATTCAAGGTCCTTTTCTGCTACATATCCAGTTCAAGGCCAGCCAGGGATACATGTAACCCTGTCTCATTTTAAAAGGGAAAAGGGAAGCATGTTTGGCGTATTAAAAGTGTAATTTAGCCAGGTAGTGGTGGTGCACCCCTTTAATCCCTGCATTTGAGAGGCAGAGACAGGCGATCTCTGTGAATTCAAGGCCAGCCTGATCTACAGAATGAGTTCCAGGACAGCCAGGGTACACAGAGAAACCCTGTCTCGAAAAACAACACAATAAGGGGTGTAATTTAATCAGATATTAGATTTACTACTAATTCATTTAATGTTTAAGCAATTTTCCTCAGTTTTATTTTATATTTTATTTTTTGTTTTTTTGTTTTGTTTTTTTTTCGAGACAGAGTTTCTCTGTGTAGTTTTGGTGCCTGTCCTGGATCTCGCTCTGTAGCCCAGGCTGGCCTTGAACTCACAGAGATCCTCCTGGCTCTGCCTCCGAGTGCTGGGATTAAATAAAGGTGTGCTCCACCACTGCCCGGCTAGTTTTATTTTTTTAATGCTCCTTGTAACCTGGGGGTGTAGTTCAGTGGTAAAATGTTTACATAACATGAGGAAGGTCAGGATTTCACTCTCCAACACCACAAATAATAACAGAATAATAGTGGTGATAATAACAACATGTTAAATGGTCTTACTACGTACCGGGGTTTCTCTGTGCAGCCCTAGCTTGTCCTGGAACTCATTCAGTAGACCAGGCTGCCTCGAACTCACAGATTTCTGCCTGCCTCTGCCTCCCAAGTGCTGGGATTAAAGGTGTATGCCATCTTTGGGCAGGCATACTACATACTATTTAATATTTAAGATTTCTTTTGCATTAGTCAATTTTCTTTTTGTTACTATTTTTAAATTTTATTGTTTTATGTGTATAGGTATTTTGCCTGCATGCATGTCTGTGCACCACTTCTGTGTTTGGTGCCTGTGGAGGTCAGAAGAGGGCATCAGATCCCCTGGAACTAGAGTTAGAGAGGATGTGAGCTGTCATCTGGGTGTTGGGAATTGAACTTAGGTCCTCTGTAAGAGCAGCTCTTAACTGCTGAGCCATTGTCTGTGGCTAGTTTGGCATAGGGCTGTTTTATATAAGGTATACAAGCATAGTCACTCCCATGCCTCCCTACCCTCTACTACGTACTTTATATGTTTGATTTACTTATTTTGGTTTGGGGGGCACAGTCTTGGCATGTGGCTCAGGCTGACATCGAACTCAGTCCTGCTGCCTCTGTCTCCCAGGTGCTGCTGGTATTACGGGGCATTTCTGCAACTTCTGGCTCCTTTCATGTGTTTTAAATTGGCATCTACATATGAATTCCTAAAGCTTTTATTGCTTATTTCACTCCACTGGACAGCTTCACCTGACTACTGACCAGACACTTGATTTTCTCATGATAAAATAAAATTCATCTTCATTTTGACCCTCCCCTTCCTGTATCTGTGACTGTCACCGTATCTGCTCAGTTGCAGTGCCACAAACCTACGGGTCATTCTTTTTTCTCCTGTGTCTAATTGGCCACCGATTGTTTCCCCTCTCCACTCCTTTATAGCTGTTCCCCTTGCTGTTCTATTTCAGGCCCTTGTCATTTCCTGCCTGACTGTCATAGTGACCTTTAAGGAGAAATGCTTTTCTAATAAGAAAAAGTCAGTATGTTCCCATAGTATGAAATGTTGGAAACAGAAAAACTCTAGCTGAACCTGTCTTTGTAATTCTGAGATAAAAATCACTGCTAACATTGTAGTCTCTTTTCATGTATATTTTTACATTTAATTGAAATAATTCTGCATATGCATCCTTTTTTCTTTTTCTCCTTGTTGTGTGTAGTGTGTGTGGTATGTGTGTGTGTGTGTCTATGTGTGTGTGTGTGTGTGTGTGTGTGTGTGTGCAGCCCTGTTTGTCAAGTTTTTTTTTCCTTTTTCTTTTTCTATTTTTGGTAGATCCAACTGGAGAGTCAACTCAGGGCCATGTTCATTCTAGACAAGTTCTCTATCACTGAGAGAGAGCTCAGCCTGACAATTCTAAATAACAATTTTATTTTAGTTATTTATTTAATTTTGAGACAGGATCTCACTATGTAGTCTTGGGTGTCCTGGAGCTTGCTATATAGACTGGGATGGCCTTAAACTTACAGAGATCTGCCTGCCTGTACCAAAAGCTTTAAGAATAAACATGCACACCAGTTGGTGGTGGCACATGCTTTTAATTCCTGCACTCAGGAGGAGGCGGAGGCAGGCGGATCTCTCAGTACACAGAGAAATGAGGGGGTTTAAATGTGCTAGCCTAGCATGGTGGTGCAAAACAGTAAACATGCAGACAAACAGGCCTATAATTCCAGCACTTGGGAGACAAGAAGAGTGCTGTGAGTTGGTTTTTTTTTTTTTTTTTTTTTTCTTTTTCCAGACAGGGTTTCTCTGTAGCCCTGGCTGTCCTGGAACTCACTCTGTAGACCAGACTGGCCTCTAACTCACAGAGATCCACCTGCCTCTGCCTCCTGAGTACTAGGATTAAAGATGTACGCCACCACCACCTGGGTGAATGCTGTGAGTTTTATGTCAGCGTGGGCTACCTTCAACACAAAAATAATAACATAAATAAACAACATGTTCCTTATAGTTCCCCACTTTTGCTTTCCAATGGAATTTCCTGGGATTCAGTGTTGCCTGCCTCCCATTCCCAGGCATCCTGATATGAGTGGGTTTATGTGTGACCTGAGCATGAGGATTTTATTTAAACTGCTCAGGTTATTCCAGTGTACAAGAGAGTTTAGGGACCACTGCTGTTCCTGTATGTAGTCTTCAAACAACAGTGTCTGCGCCTGGATGTTCTGTCTTGAGTTCTACTTCCTGCTGATATGCTTTACTTTTTACTCGTGTTCTTGTAATTGAAAACTGGAGTTTGAGTTCCTGAAGATGTAAATACACATCTCTTAGGACGTTCTCAGAACCGGGTATGAGGCAGGACAGGCAGTGGCGGAAGATGTTCTCTGTGAGCTCTTCTCACTTCTTCCTAGTTCCTGAAATTCAGACAGAAATCCCAGGAATCTTTCAGATTTCTCTTTTCAAAACAAAGAAGTGACTTGGTAACACCAGTGTTCTCTCTGTTCTGTTTTGTGACTTGATGAGCTGTTTGCCTCCATAATCAGTTGAACTCATAAGGTCATCGTGGTCTGTATCTTTATAAATGGCAGAGGATGATCCGGTTCTCATTTGAATATTTGAATATGTTTAGTATTTTCAGATGAAGCCAGAATAAGGGCAGTGTTTTTTAAAGTTCATTCTTTTGTATTGTTTGTCATTTGAAATTTTAAAAGGTTAAGGAATTAGTAACACTGCCCTTTTCAAGACTTGATCATCTTTGAATCGTAATGCTTAAAATGGAACTAGTTAGTAAAGACTAATAACTAAAAAATTCCTTTACTAGTTGAGGGGAACCAAGCTGGGTGTGATGGTACACACATGTAATCTCAGGACTTGGGAGGCTGAGGTAAGAAAATTTGTTTGAGGGCAGCCTGATCTATACTGTGAGGCTATAACTATGTCCCCAAAATGAATAAATGAAATAGCATGAATTAAGGCAACTTGTTTTGAGGACAGTGTCGTCTATGGTGCCCTGCTTGTTAAAATGCTGAGTACATCATGGGGCACACTGGTATATGTTGCTCTGTTGAATATCTGATTTTGAATAGATGTATCTATCTTTCTGTATTTTCTCTTCCACAGTGGCAGCATGGAACCTGCCTTTCACAGAGGGGACCTCCTTTTCCTCACGAACCGTGTTGAAGATCCCATACGAGTGGGGGAAATCGTCGTTTTCAGGATAGAAGGAAGAGAGATTCCTATTGTGCATCGAGTCTTGAAGATCCATGAAAAGTACATGCCAGCTTTTTGTGTCTTTGAAAAGTTTTGGTTCACAGTTTGAAGTGTTTAATATTGACATATGAAAATTACTGAAGAGCGGGACTAGAGAGATGGCTCAGCAGTTAAGAGCACTTATTGCTCTCACAGAGGACCCAGGTTTGATTCCCAGCACCCACATGATAGCATGTAACCATCTGCAACTTCAGTTTCAGGAGATCTGATGCCTTCTTCTGACCCCGGGGGCACCAGGAATTGGTGCACATATATAGGCAAAACACTCATATACGTAAAACTTTTTATTTTTATTTTTTCGAGATGAGGTTTCTCTGTATAACAGTCCTGGCTGTCCTGGAATTTACTTTGTAGAACAGGCTGATCTTGAATTCACAGAGAGCCACCTGCCTCCCAAGTGCTATGATTAAAGGCACACGCCACCACCATCCAGCTAATAAAACATTTTTTTTTTAATTAATAAAGAGGGCTGGAGATGTAGCTTAGTTGGTAGAATGAAGCCCTGGAGCCTGGATTAGCTCCCCAACACTGCAATATGAAACCCAGGCCTTGGGGTGCATGTCTATAATCCCAGCATTTCAGAAGCAGAGGCAGACAAGTTCAGGGTCATTGTTGGCTTGCATAGCAAGTTGAAGGCTAGCCTGGGCTAAATGAGACTCTTCTCTCATAATAAAACAAGGAACCCCTTGACCTTTACTTTCCATACAATTTTATGAATGTCTGAAAGTTTGGTGAACATTTGGAAAACGCTGAATAGTTATTAACTCATCTATTTCTATGAAGATTTTTCCAGAGGCTTTTCGTGTTCTTTTCTAATTCCTGATCAGTCTGTGTGTAACTCCCAAAAATCATGTTATAAAGATTAATCCTAAATATAATTCCCTGCTATAATGGAGTATAATAACCTTAATCTCTAAAATGAAAACAAAAGCTATCAGGCAGTATAATGATAATAAATTTGTCAGCTTCTTTTGGAATACTGCATTCAAACCCAGGTCAGACCCAAATTTTTCAACTTTTCAAAGTTCAGTAAAGAGGGCTGGCCAGATGGCTCAGTAGCTAAAGGTGCTTGATGCCCTGGCCTTGATCCCCGGAACCCACAGTAGAAGGAGAGAACCAAGCTCAGAAGTTGTCCTCCAGTCTCCACACACGACTGTGGCAATATACCTTCACAATATAATGATAAATGAATTGAAAGTTTCAAACTCAAGGCACTGGTGAGATGGCTCAGTGGGTAAAGCCGTGTGTCACCAAGCCCGGTGACCTTAGTTCAGTCCCCAGTGCCCACGTGGTAGGAGACCTGACTCTGAGGGTGTCCCCTGAATTGCACATGTGCACTCCATGAGTATACAACACTAAAGGAGTACTCTCGACCTTCCTGCTTTTGCCTCATTGGTGCTAGGACTTAGAGTATGTGCCAGTGTGCCAAGCCCAAGATAAATTTCTAAAATCAAAGTTATTTTTCTAAATAGAGTCTTACATTTTAGAAGCAGAAAGGACACATAGAAAAAAGCATTCCAACCACCTCAGAGTGAGAAGAACAAGCAAAACCTTCCACTTCCCTGGGTCTCATTTTTCTGAGGTAATGTAAAGATTGCAGAAAGATGAACTCTCAAGTGGATGGTCCCTGTCCAGCTGTTCACTCCTGTCCATTCCAGTAGGTAATATTTGCAGTTCAAGTAACGTTCACAAGAGAAGGGGAGAAAGAAATGGACAAAAAAGGATTGCACACTGGAGACCCAAAAGGCTCTCTTGCATTGAGAAAGTCCTAAATGAATCCTGGCTCAGCATCTAGTAGCTTTTCTCCATTTAATAGTTACACATCTGGGGTGGCACATACCTTCATCCCAGCACCAGAGAGGTGCAGTCAAGAAGATGACAGGCTTCAGGCCACCCAGTGCAGCAGAGTGAGGAAAGGTCACCTGTACCCCAACACTCAGGAGGATCAGAATTTGGGGGGAATCTCTTCCTCTGCCTCCTGTGTGTTGGGATTTCTTGGAGGCACTACCACACCTGGCTGGAGCATATCTTAATAAGTGCATTGAGGGGTAGTCACCAGAGAAGAGTGTTTGTTCTGCCACTAAGTAGATGAGGGAGATGTGTGCTTTTTCAGGAAACAATAGGGATCTGATCAGAGCCCAGCAGGGGAAAGCATGTGCATTGTTTTGCTGACAAGCAGGCCCTTGGGAATAGCCCAGTCTGAAGTATTCCTTCCCTTCTGCCGTTTTCTGTTTGAACTGACTCTTTCTCCTGATGCTCTTGACTGGCCTCTTCAACCCCCAGGACAGCTCAGACACTTTTACACTTACTGAATTGTCAGCTACAGGTTACTTTTCTCTGTATATATTTGCATTTTTTCTGACTGGAACCTCATTTGGAAAGTGGCATTTGCACTTAACTGTCTTTGGTGTTTGTAACACCTCCCAATTTTCACCTGTGCTTCTTAGCGTCTCAGGAGTCGATTTCCTGAGTGGATATTAGTCAGTAGGAACCTGAAGCTAGTTTTCTTTTTTACAGGCTGTGATTGTTAAAGAAACTTATTAATTTCAGTCTGATCTTTAGTAACTGTAAATTGTGCTTTGCTTTCAGTTACATTATAAATTACTAGATGTTGGGCTGGAGAGGTGGCTCAGCGGTTAAGAGCACTTGTTGCTCTTGCAGAGGACCCGGTTCCAGTCCCATTGCCCACATGGCAGCTCACAAGTCCCTGGAATTCGAGGTCCCAGGATCCAGTGCACTCTTCAGGCACCAGACACATGCATGGTCCACAGACATGCAGTCAGAACACTAATACATGTAAAAGAAATCTAAAAGCAATTGTTAAAAAAACTACTGGAAGTCTTAACCATTTTTTAGTAGCATTAAATTCCTTGACTTCTCTCTCCCCCCTCTCTCCTTCCTCCTTCCCTCCTTCCCTTTTTCTTTGAGATAGAGCCTCATGTAGCCCGCTGTCTTCCTTCATTCTCCTGCCTTTACCCCCCAAGCATTGGCATTATAGGATGTGCTGCTGTGTTCAGTTTATTGGGTGCAGGGATCAATCAAGGCCTAGTATATGCTCGGCAAGCATTCACTAAGCTACATCACCAGCCCCAAAGAAACGTTTTTTGATTAGGCAAGATAGTTTGGGGTTTTGCTTTTTTTGGTTTTGGTCTTTTTTTTTTTTTTTTTTTTTTTTAAATGGACGTTTGTGTTCTGGCTGCATATATATGTCTGTGTGAGAGTGTCAGATTCCCTGGAACTCAATTGCAGATAGCTATGAGCTGTCATCTAGGTGCTGGGAATTGAACCTGGGTCCTTTGGAAGAGCAACCAGTGTTCTCAACTGCTGAGCCATCTCTCCAGTCCCTGGTCTTGTTTTTTGAGTCAGGTTCTCTATACAGGTTTGGCTGTCCTTGAACTTCTTTTGTAGGTCAGGCTGGCCTCGAACTCATGGAGATCCACCTGCCTCAGCCTCCTCAGTGTTGGGATTAACAGCATGTGCCACCATACCTGGCCCAAGATAGTATTATAACTGCTATCCAATCTGAAGTATTGAGGCTTTTTTTTTTTTAACTGATTTTTCTGCTGGGCAGTGGTGGTGCTCACCTTTAATCTCAGCACTCAGGAGACAGAGACAGGCAGATCTCTGAGTTCAAGGCCAGCTTGGTCTACATAGTGAATCCCAGCCCAGGTAGGGTTGTGCAGTGAGACCCTGTCTCGAAAAACCAAAGCCAATAAACAAACTTGTTTTTCTAACAACTGCATATTTGTTAGAGAGAAAAAAATAAGACAATGTGAAACTACAGAATGCTGTAGGTAGCCACTGTTTATCCCTTGATCTCTGTTACTTTAGGCCTTGTATTTTGTATTGAGAGGTTTGCTGGCATGCATAGCAGAGTCTAATGAGCCCACGTATCTGCCCTCTACCAGATGACTAGTGTAAAGCCATTTCTGTGCATCTACATTCTCTTCTCTTCCTCTTTTTTGTATCATTTTGGGCAAGGTCCTTGGTATCATATCGTATGTATTTCAACAAATGTCTATAAAACAACCATTAAGCTTTTATAAACTATAACTATAATTAGTATGGTGAATAAATAAATATATAATCTAATCAATAATACAATTAAATATAATATAAATAGTACTAAATATATGATAATTAAAAGTGAACATTTCCTTAAGATTATTAAGTTTTTAGTTGTTGTTCAATTTACCAATTTCATTATGACTTTTAAAACTGAAGCCAGGTGGTGATGGTGCATGCCTTTAATCTCAGCACTTGGGAGGCAGAGGCAGGCGGATCTCTGTGAGCTCTAAGCCAGCCTGGTCTACAGAGCGAGTTCCAGGACAGCCAGGACTGTTTTACAGAGAAACGCTGTCTTGAAAAGCCCGAAAAACCAACCAACCAACCAAACAAACAAACAAAAATTGTTTGAACCTAGATCAGTTAAGGTCCTCGGCCGAAGTAGGTTGATGTGGCTTTAATAGACACTTAGGATGTTATTTAATTACTTGTATTGTTTTTTAATTATATTTCTTTATTTGGGGGCACTACCAGGGCATGTGGTAGTCAGAGGACAGCTTAGGGAAGTTGGTTCTTTCCTTGTACCATGTGGTTTCTGGGGACCAAACTTAGGTTTCAGGCTTGGTGGCAAATGCCTTTACCTGCTGAGCCATTCACTGGCTGCACTATATAGACTCTTACTTCATCTAGAGTTCCTTCTCCAGGACTCTTTGTTCCAGGGGAAGATGTCCATGCTATTAAAGGAGCCGTGCTGTTTGTTAATTTCCCATAGTCTGTACTTCAACAGTATATCCTGAGGGATAATTTAGTATCTCCCTTTGATTTTTATGTTTATAGAAAATTGGTTGTGCATATTTTAATATAAATGAAGTTCATTATATATGCTAGTTTATCTTTTCTTCAAGTAGTAAAATGTGTATGATCATCTAGTATCATTTCATGTTTTTCTACAACTGTGTTCATAATGCTCGTATAAGTATTTCAGCTCCTTAATGTTACACTTCTCGCTTATTCTTAATCTTTCTCTAGCTAAGCAGTCCAGCTATAAACATTCTTCTAGCTAGCTAAAGAATTACTCTTAGGCATGATTACCCGGCACTCGTTAAGAAAAGCAGATTCTGTGCAGTGAATGCCATGAAGATTTTTGGTGACTTGTTTCCCTTACTCTTTTAAGGCAAAATGGGCATATCAAGTTTTTAACCAAAGGAGATAATAATGCCGTTGATGACCGAGGCCTCTATAAACAAGGACAACATTGGCTGGAGAAGAAAGACGTTGTAGGGAGAGCGAGGGGGTAAGTACCTAGGGGGTCATCTTGGCCTTTTCATATCACTTTAAACGTGGTCTTACTGACTGTGCAACTGAGTGCATAGCAGTCAGCCCTGGTTCCACCAAGTCACCTTTTGTCTTTAAAAGATACACATCTTAAACTGCATCTGAGTCTTAAGTGCTACTACTCCTGAGGGGAGGAGTGGGGAACGAATGAGAGCAGAGTACTAGGGATAAGATCGAATACCGCATATCACAACTAACTGAAAACTTGGTTAGCCGGGTGCGGTGGTGCACACCTGTAATCCCAGCTCCTGGGAAGTAGAAGCAAGAAGATCAAGAGTTCAAGGCTAGACTCACTAAAAAGCTGTGAGTTTGAGGCTAACCTGGACTACATGAGACTCTCTCTAAAACCAAGAATCAGTTATTCAGTTCACTCAAGGATATTGATGTCAGTAGTTGGTCAGGCTATTGGGTCTAGAGTAGTATTAATGCTGCTTCGTGAAACTTATGTTATTAGAAATTTATTGGGACAATTTTAATTGTTCATCTAAATTAATTTTACTATGTTAATTTATCCTATATTGTTTGATTCTAGTCTTGACGTTGATGAGGTTAAATGAAATTTTTAAATTATGTTAAGCCTGTTCATTTCAGATATTATCAGGAGAACAGATCAGTGGAGGACAGGAATTGTAAGTTACGGTATAAGGAAGTATGGCATTACTACTTTAATGTACTAATAATATTAACATAACTCACCTTCATTAGGGCTTGCTATATACCAGACACTCATTGTATGTGCCTTATAAATATTGCTTCATTTTAACCTCCAAACAACGCTAACCTTCCCATTCTGCAGATGAGGAAACTCAGATAAGCCATGGTACGTATGTAAGATCACTCTGATGGTGGTGTTACGTGGCTGGAGCTCCAGAGCCTGCCCTCTGCGCCATCACAGCAGAATTGCTAGCATGGCGTCCCACACCTAGGCGGGTGCTGGTTCTCTCTTTCGGTGCTTCATAGCGTTCTTACTATTGTCAGAGTGTTGTCCTTACTACGAAGATCAGCTGTGGAACAGCCACCTCCCTGGGACACTGCTGTGCAGAAGGAGGTGGCTGCTCCTGAATGTAAGTTTCTAAGTCAGTTGTAGCCTGAGAGATGGGAAGGAATCCAGATCAGAACAGTACACTGTGTTGTGTTTTGTCTGCATGTGTGTGTGTGTGTGTGCGTATCCAACATTCTTCAGGAGAATGTTTATAACCTGTGTTGGAGCTAAAGATGATCCACATTAGGTCGTCCGTGCCTCTGAGAAATAGATCTCCAAATTTCCTCATTTCCAAAGATGCTCCTGTCATGGTTTTTCAGACTCATTAATCTCTTTTTAGCCTCTATTTTTCCTTCAGTTGTAAATCTGCAGACACATTTAGAATGATAAGGAAATGTCAGTTGTCAGAAGGTAAAGTGGCTGCTTTACTTTCTCCACCTCCATCAATATTTACTGTCAACCTGTTGATTTTAGCCTTTATGTATGGGACAAAGATGCAGGTGTTAATGTGTACATGCTCACACATTCATAAAAACATTAGTTATATAAGGGGAGAATAGTCACACTATTGTACAACTGCTTTTCACTCCAAGGTGTGTTTACAAATCAATGCATTTACCGTCATTTGCAGAGCTAGTACTCCATTCTTGGGGTGGCTCATGCAGCTTCTAGGTGTCCTAGCCTTAGCTCCAACCTATTTCTAGTTGTTTGTTTGTGTGAACACTGTTAGAATGAACATCTTGCTGTTAGATATATCCAGTGATTCTACCCAGTCTTCCCAGTGAAGTAAAAAAACTGAGTTACTGGGTAAAGCATATGTACACTTTAAAGCTTTTTGACAAATTTTGCTGAACTGTTTTTGTATACTCCTTCCATTTAAGAGTGTCCCTTTTGCTGGGCGGTGGTGGCACATACCTTTAATCTCACCACTTGGAAGGCAGAGACAGGCGGATCTCCAGGTTCGAGGCCAGCCTGGTCTACAGAGTGAGTTCCTTCCAGGACAGCCAGGAGTACACAGAGAAACCTTGGGTAGGGGGTCCCTTTATGTGTGTTTGGTTCTTTATTGTCACAGTTGTGTCTGCCTATTCTGTCCCTTTGTTGGTTAAAAGATGTCTCATTCTCCAGGTTAGTAATCAGGCTTTCTTTCTCTCAACTAACTTGTCTTTCTGAAGAATTTTTTTTTTTAATTCCAAACTATATAAAGTTTAAACTAAAATCTCAACTTTAACAATATAAGCCCTTTAATGGCTGTTAATAAAAAAATCAATAATCTGAATTTCTATGAAATATCAAACACCTGGGACACGAACAGCTGGCAGACAGGCTTCCCTAGAGAAACTCACTTTCCCCTGACCGTCCTAGCACTTAACTTGACACGCATTGAAGTGAGTCGCCCTCCTTGGTGGAAAGTGAATTTATAAAGCACCAGGCTGCTATTTCAGAAGCGGGCTGGACCCCACTCTTGGGGATAGGGCGTTTCTGCAGGCAAGCCTGTGACTGTGCTACAAATACCTTTAGAAATAAAATAAAAAATCGTTGTGTTTTTCTGAGCTGTTGCACACTGATACCTAAGGTTCTGAACCAAAACTGTTTTTAAAAATGTTACTGAAACAGAATTTACATATTTGGGGATAGAAGGTTCTCTATTTTAAGGGGTATAATTCACAGATTTTAGTATATCCACAAGTTTGTACTACCTCTTCCAGAACATTCCTCTCTACCTTCATACTCATTAGCAGTCTCATCCCTTCCTCTCCAGCTGCTGACAGCCGCTGACCTGCTGTCTAGGGATTGGCCTGTTGGGGCAGTTCATGGAAACAGAATCATACAGTTGTGGTCTTCTGTGCTTGGCTTCTATCGCCTAGCTTAATTTTCAAGGTTAATTCATCTTCTAGCATGTAATAAAAAATTTAGAAATGAAACTAATACTGTACCAACTAAAGATTTAATAGAGATGACTTTGGAAAACCAGAAAGTTAAAAAAATACTAGAGGACCTGTTGGTCACAGCTAAGAGAGCAGTGGGAGAAGAGAAGAGAGAAGACAGAATAGTTGGTAGAGAATGTCATCGTGGAAAAAACGAAGGAAGCCAAGGGAGGGAAAACTAGAATAGTGATGTTCAGAGCATCCAACAAGACCGTCCCAACAGAAGAGGAAACAGTGTTCTTAAGAGGAAATGAAGTGCATAGACAAGGTGTCTGCTCTTCAAGTTTGCCACAGGCTTTGATGGTACACGGAAATGCTAATTACCCTGACTGGTGTAGTGCACTCTGGATACATGTATTAAAATATAGTAAGTGGTAGCCTGTAAAATGCATGTAAGTGACATGTAAATAAAAAATAAAGCTTGCATCCAGGTACAGTGGCACATGTGTATAATCCTAGCTACCTGGCAGCTGGAACAGGGGCTCTCTTCAAGGGAAGCTGTTCGCAGCAGCACAGTGAAACCCTATTTTGAAAATTAAAAATACGGGACTGAATAGTTGGCTCAGTGGGTAAGAGTATTTATTGTTGTTTCAAAGGACACAGGTTCGATTCCCAGCAGCCAGATGGGAGGCTCCCCACCTCCTTGGGCACCAGACACACGCAGGCCAAACATTCGTATACATAAAATAATAAAAATAAGTCTAAAAATGACTTTAAATAAAAAATTAAAAATATAAGGAAAGAGTTTGATGTGAGCTTTCTCTTGACTGAAATCAACAACTACAATGTATATATTTTTTATGAATATACAATAGTCTTATATAATTTTTTTTTTTTTTTTTTTGGTTTTGTGAGACAGGGTTTCTCTGTGTAGCTTTGCGCCTTTTCCTGGAACTCACTTGGTAGCCCAGGCTGGCCTCGAACTCACAGAGATCCACCTGGCTCTGCCTCCCAAGTGCTGGGATTAAAGGCGTGAGCCACCACCGCCTGAATATACATTTTTTAATGCACTTTTTATCAGCTAAGCTTGGTGGTTGTATGCCTGTGTTAACAGGATTAAAAGTTCATGGCCAGCTTGAGCTACATTAAATCTTATCTCCCAAAAAACCCCCTTATTTTTTATTTAATTTGAAGCAGATCATTTCAAAAAACCAAACTCTACTCTGGGGTCATTATATAGTATTTTATTAAATTGGCTTCTGAGGTCCAGACTTTTTTATTTATTTGTTTGTTTGTTTGATAGTCTCATTGTGTAACCCTGGCTGTCCTGGAACTCACTTTGTAGACCATGCTGGCCTTGAACTACCAGAGAATACCTCCCTTGGCCTCTCTGTTGGAATTAAAAGCATCCACCAGGCCTGGTTGTTTTTTTTTTTTTTAATTAATATTTATTTTTATAAATGTGTATGTGGTTATTTCACAGTTCCAATGTGGAGGTCAGAGGACAGCCCAGGGAAGTTGGTTCTTTCTTCCCACCATGTGTTTTCCAGGGTTCAAAGTCATCGTCAGGCTTAGTGGCAAATGCTTTACCCAGTGAACCATCTCGTCAGCCCAAACTTCTATTTTATTTTAGTTTGGTTTTTTCTGAGATAGAGTGTTACTATGGAGATCTGGCTGTCCCAGAACTCACTATGTAGACCAGGCTGGCCTCAAACTTTACAGTAGACCACCTCCCTCTGTCTCTGAAGTGCTGGAATTATGTTAATCTCACCAGGTGAGAATAAAACCACTACCACAGATTTTGAGCCATATTTGAAGCAAGCTTCATTAAGTATTGGCTTGGACAATGGACACTAGCCAGGTCCATACCCGGGATGCCCAGAGTATGACACCAAATTACATTAGTCAGAGGCTTATAAAGGCAGAACCCACAAGGCTACGTACTTCCTGCCTGTGTGTGATCAAGCACATCCTATACAGTTGGGACAACCAAGCTTGTTTAGAGAAACGAAAACACGTTTGTTATCTTACATGAGCAACAGCTCCCAACATTTCAAGAAGTTATCTGTCCTTGGGCAAATGGGGATTACAGTTTAGAGACATTTTTGTTTTATAGATCTCTTAAGCACAGTAATTTAAATGTAAAACATAACTTTAGCCATTACATTTAAAGGTGTGCACCACTACTCCCAACTTGCCTAACTTCTTAAATAGTCAGATCCACTCTGACTTTGTGTAGCATATTTTCTTTACTGTTTGGCCTTTAGTTTGATATGTTCATTTTCTTTTTTTTTTAATATATTTTTCAATGTTTATGGCTGTTTTACCTGCGTTCATGTCCACACACATGTGTGTCTGGTGCCAGAACAGGTCAGAAGAGGAACCGTAGTTCCAGACATTGTTAGCAAACGTGGAAGTGCTGGAGTTAGACCTGGTCCTCTGGCCGAGCCTGTGCTCTTCAGTCCTGAGCCGTCTCTGGCCTGTACTTTCTCTTGAAGTATCAGTTGGTGATGCTGTTTCTGTACCAGTCCTTTTCCTGTACGTCAGTGTACTCTGGCTGGCTACATCTGCTGAAATACATTAAGAGAGGCATTCCATAAACGTGTACAAGTCTTTCCTGTAAATAAAAAATAGAACCCGTGTGCAGGTACAATCAGTGTGCCCCAGCCTCCCTCCTAGCTGAGGTTACTGGCTTGGTGCCACAGCAGCCTGAACAGCACTTTGGCTCACGTGGACTCTAGACCGTACGCTACCCTCTAGATAAGAACTTGGCATCAGCTGGTGCTGGAGGTCGTTTTGTGAGGGGCATTTGGTTACTTATTTATAATCTTAGTCTGCTTACCAGCAGCTCTGCTTCTACATAGCTGTTTATCTGAGCAGTATGGGGGCGGGGGGAGGTACTGCGGGTTTGGATTTAAACCGGCTAAGGAGACCCTTTCCAGAGCTTAGCAAGATTTTGTAGGTGTCTCTTTTCGGCTCTTGGGGAACCCACATGTTGACACAGGTCCTCTGTGGTGAAACTGCTTGTCACCATGTACCTGTGTCATGCACCTTATCTCAGATGTAAACATCTTGAACTTGAGTGTGCAAGAGCATTATTTGAAGTTCATCTTTCAGGGATTTGTTTACTCAGAAAATCTGAGGGCAGTAGAAAAGTATATGTGGTGATTTTATGTGTGTTTGACATAAGGTTTCATGTAGCCCAGGCTGGCCTCACGCTCTCTGTTGTAGCTGAGAATGACTGATCTTCCTGTCTCTACCTCCCAAACATTGGGATTACAGGTGTGCACTACCATACCTGATTTACATGGTGCTAAAGATCAAACCCAGGGCTTCATGCCTGTGTGCTCGGCCACGCTACCACCTGGGCTACAGCTGCAGCCCCAAGTATTCTGTCAAAGAAGGTCCAGCTGTTAAGAAACACCAATAAACGGAAAGGAAATTGGGGGGTGGGGGCAGGCGGTTTAGTTTTGAAAAAAGAGAACAGAAGATAGGAAATAAGGAGAGTTCTTAACAGGAAGTGAAGGACATTTAACAGGAAGTGAAGGACACTAAAGACAATGTGGAAGTTTGCCTGTGGCTTTGATGGTGGAGGTGTTAAGTGGGAGGTGATTTCTGTTTCTGTGGCCTTTGGCATGGCAGGAAGTTTCAGTTTACAAAGTGAGAGTGGACTGTGATAAAGAGTTCAGAGTCCCCTGGGGCCCAACCTCTCCCCTCTGTGATAAATGCTAGTGTGCCCCCACACAGTGTGTCCAGTCTACTCTGGAGCCCAGCAGTGGAGCAGAGAATGAAGAAGGTTGAATGTATATTTGCTTACCATCTTTTCTCACATCAGTGATGCCCTGGTAATTTTCTTATTCTGTCCTGCATTATTATTATCGTGAGTTGTTTTATTTTGTTTTTGAGATAGGATGTCACTGAGTAGCCCTGGTTGACTTGAAACTTAATATGTAGACCAGGCTAGTCTTAAACTTATAGAGATCCATCTGCCTCTACCTCCCATATATAATGGCTGAGATTAAATGCATATACCACTGTGCCTAGCCCTTGCCCTGTATTCTTACCATGTTAAGGTGTCTTGCGTAGAGAGAAGATTTAAAGCCTGGAAAAAATGAAAAGAAAAACCTCCGATATTCAAATATTCCATCAGGCAGTATTGGGCCAAAGGCTTGGTTCAGCAGTAGAGTGAGTGCCTGGCCTAGGTGAACCCTGGGCTTGATCTCCAGCATGGTGAAACTGTGTGTGCATGTGTGTCCTCATGCAAACTTGTACATGTTTACTGGAAGGTTCCATGTACAAGGCACTATGTTGGCCTTAATGGTTATGGGGCATCAAGATTGCTACTCTCAGAGTCTAAACGGGAGGCTGGCACCATATAATTGTGTAAAACAGATTAGTTAAAATTATGAGAAAACCCTCACTGGCAGTGTATCACGTGCTAAGAGATTTTTTTCACTGGGCGGCCTTGCCTAGTTTGAGGGGCTGAAGAAAAGGAAAGCTAGTGAAGACACAGGGCTGGGGAGATGGCTCATGGTTAAAGTACTTGCAGCTCAAGTGTAAGGACCTGAGTTCAGATCCCCAGAACCTCTGTAAATGCCTGGTGGGCTTGGTCACCATTTATAATTGCAGTTTGGGGAAGAAATGAAAGTACAGGTACAGCAGTCTAGAGGTAGGTGTAGAAACAGGTTTGTGGGTTATTGAAACCAAAGAGGAAGCATCTCAAGAGCAAGTTTGTGTCATCCAAATAAAATACTGAAGAGGTGTACAGGAAGATGGAGGCGAAGACTGATTTGCTGTATGTGGGGATAAAAGTGGTTCTAGAAAAATTTCAGAACTAGGCATAGTGGCACATGTCCTCATCCCAGCGTTTAGGAGACTAAGGCAGGTGGAAGTAAGCTCAAGGCCAGCCTGGGCTACATTTCAAGAGCCTGTCTAAAAAAAATAAAATCAGGATTAAGAGGGCAAGACCAGACTACAGTTAAAGGGGCAGGGGGTGAAGCCCTGAGCTCTGGAAGAAAGCTCTTCTGTTCACTGGCCACTCAGCATGAAATACCTTGTAGTGTGCTGCCGTGGGGGTTTTAGCTCCTCACCATGATTGGTGAGGGCCACACCCAGCCTCTAGCCATTAGAGATACCAGAGATACCAGCTGGAGACCTGAGATCTCCAGTCTGCTTCTGTCACACAGCCATGCTGCTTGGTGCGTGGTCCTGTTTCCTCATCTGCAATGGTGATAATCCTAACTTCCTTGTAACAGGCTGGTGAAAGGAGCAAATGTAATAGATGCAAATGGACTTGGTGACTGAAAATGAGTACTCTGTGGAAGGTACTGGTAATTAAAATTCAGTAAATGTTAGCAGCTGCTTCGTTTAGGGCATTTTTCGTGATGATAAGTTGTTTGTTTGCTTGTTTGTTCTAGATTTGTTCCTTATATTGGAATTGTGACAATCCTCATGAATGACTATCCTAAATTTAAGGTGAGAGTGCCTACGGTATGTTTGCTTGAAAAGGAATTGCCCTTGGGTTGAGGGTATAGATCAGCAGCACACATGCTTAGCATGTGTGAGGCCCTGGATTCAGTCCACCTCCCCCACCATGTCTTGTTTAATTTTGGAAACTGTTAAATGGATTACAGTTAAAGTGTGAAGGAATAATTAGACAGTTTAGTCATTGATTCTGGTCACAAAAGAGTTAATTAAGGACTGTTGGAAGTGCCCCTGACACGTGTTCCTGTTTCCTTTTCTAGTATGCAGTACTGTTTCTGCTGGGTTTATTTGTGCTGGTCCATCGTGAGTAAGAAGTCGGCTGCGCTGCTCCTGGAAGATGCTGTGCTTTTTGTTACTGGATGTTTGGAGTAGATCCTGGTCTGTGATTGGCGGATATTCGGAGGACACACATGTTGGCGCTTCTTGGTAGCACTGGTTTGCATTAGTTTTGTTTCCACACCGAGGATGTGTGGGCGGGTGCGTGTGCACACGGCGTGCACTCCCGGGGACTTTCAGTCACAGATTTCATATGCTGTCATTGTCACTCACATTTTTGTACATCGGTGAATTTTTTATATTAAAAGGTTGAGCCAAAGCCCCCAGTGTTTGTATTTTGAAGCCAAGCTTCACTTTTAAAGTGCCTACAGAGTTCTGTAAATGAAAACACAGCTCTGCATGAGTTCACACCTGTCATCCTTCCTTACGGTGGGATGGCACATATTGAGGTGGTCATTAAGTCTTAACTTTTCAAAATTTTAAATAAAAGACTTTGCACATTGAACCCCTTTCCCGGAATTGTGTTTGTTGGGAAAGCTCCTGAAATGTGCCTTTCTTGGCCGATTACTAGTGCCCATTATGGGTTTATACAGGCTTGGATGTGGCTGGGCATGAAAATACATGCTTGTTAGCCGGGCGGTGGTGGCGCACGCCTTTAATCCCAGCACTCGGGAGGCAGAGCCAGGCGGATCTTTGTGAGTTCGAGGCCAGCCTGGGCTACCAAGTGAGTTCCAGGAAAGGCGCAAAGCTACACAGAGAAACCCTGTCTCGAAAAACCAAAAAAAAAAAAAAAAAAAAAAGAAAATACATGCTTGTTATCCCAGAACCTGGAATATCTCAGCACCAGAAACAGGAGGATCAGTTCTAGGTCATCCTCAATTATGTTGTGAGTTCAAGGCCAGCCTGGGCTATATGAGCTCTCAAGAAACTAGAAAAGAGAAAAAGCATTAGTATGAACCATCCTTCACCTATGAAGGTTCACTAAATATTAACAAATGGGTGTTTGTTTAGGCTTGTTTTTGTTTCTGAATCCAAAGCAGCCATTGACATACATAGGCAATCTTTTCCTCACACAATTGATTCTTCACTAGGGTGTGACTCAGATGTGTACTGTCCCAGGTGGTGTTACTGAGAGGTTCTGAAAAATCTCACCTGGCTGTGGAAATACCTGACCCTTTGTCCGCTGGAGGCCTCTTAGTGCTTCTCCACACTGTATTAGCATTTGGATGAGGCAGGCAAGGTAGCAGAGGCCCACAGTTTCCTCTTCTTTAATTTGTCTAAACCCATTCTTGTAAATGGCTGCCTCTGCATTTTCTCTAATCGGACTTAAGGAGACAGAGTTTGAAGTAGTGACTAAAAGCCCAACTGTGTTTTCTTTTAATTTTGAAGCCACCAGAGAAGTGGAATGTAGGGTAAACCAATATGCAGTAACACAAAATACTTCTAACTTTGTCTTTCTTGTTTAATGTGAAATCTCAAAAGTAAGCAGGATTTCTACTGGGCATGTGGTCAGGTTCTGTTTACTCAGCTGAGGTGACAGCCTGTGCTGTGTTGCTGATGGAGTAGACAAGCTTCCAGAGCCTTCCCTGTGGAGAATGCTGCCATCTGAAACCCATTAACTAGGCTTACCCTTCAAACTTTGCATATGAATACTTAATGGTAACAGATGGCTTCTTCAGCCTGTAGGGCTGCTTAGTTCCTCGGGATCCCGGAGGGTGCCCAACTGCCTCTCCAGCAAGGCAGGATATTATTACTTCATTTCTTCCTCCCTAGTCGTCCGTGGGAGACAGGTTTAAAAATCTTCCTGCTCGGTGCCCTGGCTCCTTTTCTTCCTTTGCTGGATACTCCTATTAACAAAGGCTGGGGCTGGAGAGATTGCTGCTCTGGAGAGCACTGGCTGCTCTTCCAGAGGCCCGAGTTCCAATTCCCAGCAACCACATGGTGGCCCACAACTATCTATAATAAGATCTGGTGCCCTCTTCTGGCGTGCAGATGTACATGCAGATAGAGCACTCGTACATAAAATAATTAAATAAATCTTTAAAGAAAAAAACAAAAACCAGAAAAACAACAACAAAAAAAACCCAAAGTAAATTTCTCTTTAAAAGTAGCCAGAGCATTTAAAAACGTTTGAATCACTCTGTTAGCCAATTTTTATATTGTTGAAAGATAAAACATAAGACTTAAAACTAAGAGATTTAGGGAGCTGGAGAGATGACTCAGCAGTTAAGAGCACTGACCACTCTTACAGAGGACCTGGTTCTGTTCTCAGCTTTCACATGGCTGATCACAACCTCCTGTCTCTCTGGTTCCAGGGGAATCTGGTGCCCTCTGCTGGCCTCTGTGGTCACTGCAGGCATATGGTATTCATGCATACATTCAGGCAAAACCCATAAAAAAATAAAGGTTTGAAAGATGGGTCATTGGGTTAAGAGCACACACTGCTCCTCTGCAGGATGTGAGTTCAGTTCCCAGCACCCACATGGGGCAGCTCACAACCAGCTGTAACTCCAGTTCCAGGGCATCCAGCGCCACCTTCTATCTTCCATAAGCATACACACACATACAAATAAAAAATAAATCTTTCAAAAATAATAAATCTTTTTTAACATAAAAACAGGTTATAATTCAAGAGTCCAGGGTTATTTGAAACTGGAAAATATTTTCTCTGCAGAAAATAGTAAAAATGATAACATTTCCCAACAAGCCCTTTTAAGCCAAATGATAGCTGAATTATACATATAAATATTGATTAGATTCTGGGATACAGAAGAAAACTATCTTCATCTATTCAGAGAGCTATGCTTTACTTAAGTTGTGTAAGTGAGATTTCTATTCATCTTTCCCTTTACTCTTTGATTTACGGCAGATATTTTTCTATAGGCTAATCCATAATCTAAAAAGATTTTAGCCTCCCCTCCTGAAAGTACAGCCAGCATTTTCTTTCATCAGCTTGATACGGCACAGATTCTTATCCTAATGGTGAAATGTTTCACTAAAGCTTGCCCAGTCATTGGGCAAAACCAAAACTTCTTATAAGCCACAGGCATCCTAGGGTCCCCCCTGCTAGGTAGCCTCCCTGGATCTGTGGGTTGCAGTCTGATTGTCCTCAAAAATAATAAATCTTTAAAACTAAAAAAAAAAATATATTTTGAGCTCTTTGTAAATATAAGAAATTAAAATAAGTCCTAAAAAGGGGGATTGGAGACAGTCTGCTTATTAGGGTAATGAGCACTTGCTGCTTTTTTAGACGACCTGGGTTTTTAGCACCCACCCGGCATCCACAACTGCCTGTACCGCCAGGGACCCCACACCTTCTGGTCTCCTTGAGCACCTGCACTCATGTGCACACACACAAGTAAAGATAAAATAAGTCTTAAAAAAAAAGGAAAACGTAAGAAATGAGCCAGGCATGTCAGTACACACCTGTAGTCTAAATCGCACGGGGCTGAGGCAGGAGGACCATTTGAGACCATGGATTTGAGACTACCTGGGCATCATAGTGAGACTCAACTCATCAAAACAAAATACAAGAAAAATGTAAGATGCCAGAGACACTTAACTAGTAGTTGAACAGAACTTCCCAGTTCTTTGGTGTTTGGCAGGATTAAGGGGAAGTGTGGAGGCCTCTGGAAGGAACTGGAAAAGGGGTGAGAACCAATAAAACTTGGAATTTCTTACTAGGGATCTCTTGGCTCTCACAACTCCAGCTAATAAGTCTTGTGTCATTTCCTCAGCTCCAGTCCTACAACTCTGACTTGACCATTCCATCTTTGAACTCAAGCTCCTTGGGGAGTCTGGCAAGCTTCTCCGCCAAGCCAATTCTCGCATGTTCAGGGAGGAGCTAGCTGTGTTATCTCCCTGTGCATCTCGTTGCTAGGCCTGTATCTCCCTGCAGTGGTCCATTGGCATTGGCATTTACTGCTTCCTGTTGCTTGAGTACCAGCCCTGGTGTCCACGCCTGCTCCTGTCCTCTGTCTTGTGTTCCCCTGCCCCACGGATCCGGTCTCTGGGCACGGTAGATGATTCCCTTGGGTATCCCTTGGATGAACCATACATCTGTTTCACCCCGCCTCTCCCCTGCATGTGAGGCTCAGGGTTTGAGTGCAGCTGACCCGAGTGAGCGTCCGTCCCCATGCCGTCCTCCCTGTGTTCTCACGGTATTGCCTCATTCTCTCGGCTCTGCATGTCTGAGGTTCACCACCCTTCAACATAATCGCTCTTCCGCTGCCCATCTTCAGCAGCTGTACGGTGCTTTGGATTTGGGGTATGGCCTCAAGATTCCTGGCGGCTTGTGGGCTCCTCTGGGCAGGAGCCTCATTTTGTAGACGCTGCACTCAGCTGCCCCAGTAGCATGCAGCAGTGTGTAGTAAATGTTGGTATAATCCTGCACTGGGGGCAGAGGCATAGCAGCTGAGATTAGTGGTGTTGTTGAGCCGAGCAAGCGTATGAATCATTAAAGTGATTTGTACTTTCCTGTTATTTAGCAAGTACATTCTCTCTTGGCCTTGCCAAATTTGAATCTGAAAACTTCCTCTCGCCATGACTCCATTTAAGCAGCATGTACCCTTTCCAGGTGGTTTTTTTTTTTAAATGT
Organism: Peromyscus nudipes; assembly: GCA_902168325.1. NCBI lineage: Eukaryota > Metazoa > Chordata > Mammalia > Rodentia > Cricetidae > Peromyscus > Peromyscus nudipes. The sequence continues at coordinate 9,010 of CABHPH010099121.1, read as the reverse complement.
TAATTCTGCTTTCTTGTTTCTATATGCCTGTAGACTGCCCGTGTCCTCTTTATTGGTGGGACTGCTGGCATTTGTCACTTTACCTAGGGAGTCATAGGCTTCTGAGAGAGCCTTAACTTTCTCGATTGCTTGTGTACTTGCTGGGGAGTCACACAGAGGAAGCATAGTGCTTGGGTATTTATTTGCTTTAGTGTTTTATCAAGCCCAACTAGTCACTCATAACATGGGGTGGGGGCACTATTCCATCATCTGCGGTCACCCTCCTCATGACAGGGTTAACGTTGTTGAGCTTGACATGAGCCAGCCAACTGTAGCTACTTACACGGAGTCTCTCCCTTCTTCATGGTGCTTTAGGTCAGGAAGGCTGGTCCAAGCTATTTTCTGTCTACCTGTGCCTTCATCACTCTCCTTCATCACTGTGGCTAGGACTGTGAACACCACCAATGGTGTGAGAAGTCAAACAGCAGATCCGACGCTTTCCACACAAAGCGTATCTGGATATAGACAGAATGCTGTTTAATCAAGGAATGTTGTTCGGTTGAAATGAGCAGGGCTTACCACAAACTGTGAAGATATTCCTTCCAAGACTCTTCCAGTCTCAGCTTTCCCCAGACACCACAGTCTGCATCCACATGGGACTTGCCAGGTAGACATGCCACCTTTGCTATGCTGGTTACTGTGTGGGGTACAGCTAAGAATTTTCTCATTCACTCAGCAGATGTTCAGATTTTCAGCTGGGTCCTGGCTACAGAAGTTAAGTAAGCAAGGCCTTTGCTTCCCTTTCAGAATTCATCTTAGTGGGCGGGGCCTGCACTGACACACTTCCCACATAGGATCCTACTGTGATCACAAACGTGCTGGGGAGTTATCAGTGGGGTCCTGCTTCCTGCTTCAGACTGCCCAGTGCCTTGTCCATCTTCCTCTCTAACACTCTCGCAGGGCAGCTGGCTTTCTCTGTGTTCCTCTCACGACTAGAGTGCTATTGTTGGTTGTTTTTGCTCTTTTGTGGGGGGCCGCCACCCAGCTCCCAAATAAATCACACACGGAGGCTTTTTCTTACTTCTAAGTGTCCAGTCTTAGCTTGGCTTGTTTCTTGTCAGCTTTCCTTAACTTTAATCCGTCCACTTTTGCCTCTGGGCTTTTCCTTTTCTATTCAGGTGTTTTAGACAGGCAAAGTAACACAGAGTTAAACAAATCAACATAAACAAAAGTAACACACCTTAAAATAACATTTCCAGGCTGGGCGGTGGTGGCGCACGCCTTTAATCCCAGCACTCGGGAGGCAGAGGCAGGCGGATCTCTGTGAGTTCGAGGCCAGCCTGGTCTCCAAAGCGAGTTCCAGGAAAGGCGCAAAACTACACAGAGGAAACCCTGTCTCAAAAAACTAAAAAAAAAAAAACATTTCCCAACAGAGTGTGCTTTGATTCCTTTAGGCATTGAGACAGTCTGGTTTTGGAGTAAATCTTTGAGTATCCCCTAGTGCCTGTTACACTATTGTGCTTGTTTTTAAATTGATCTATGTACTTGTCTTGTTCTGTACAGATAAATCTAGTACTACGTTATAAAACAGTAATCAAAGAAGTTAGAGTTGAAATAATTGTTGGAGAAGAAACAGATAAAACGAGGTGTGAAATCATTTGCCTTATGTAAAACCTAAGGTAGCAAAAGATTTCTGTTGTCTGCTGGAAGAACTCCACATCTTTTGACGCTTGGTTTCATGGTCTCCAGCACAAAGAAGGAAACTGCCATTGCTGTGCTTTGTAGATTGGACAGAAAATGGAATAAAAAGGAAGTTTATAGTAGTTCCGAAGGACTGAGAACACCCGGATCACCCTGTTTTTCAGTATAGTTAGTTTGGCAACCTCTACAAAAAGCCGCCTCCTGAGTGGGTGCCACAGCCTAACTGTAGTCCTAGCACAGGGGAGGTGGAGGTGGAGGCAGGTATGTCAGGGATCGGAGCCAGCCTTAGCTACAATAGTGACTTCAAGGCCAACTTGAGCCACATGATACCCAGTCTCAAAACACAAACCGGAAAAGCCACCTCATCTCATCCATCGGGAGTTTCAACTTTCCCTATGATGGTCTTCTGTAAACTTCTAAAACCCACAGCCTCTTTAGGAACTAGAAATCCATTATTGTTATTCTGACACCCCCACCCCCAGTCTCTTTCTCTCATCAGCCAAGAATATTTTACCTTTCTACCTTGGCTTTTCTTAAGCTTGTTTTCTAAAAACAATGCCGTTTTCTCATATGTAGTTAAATCTTGCTACCAAATCTGACTTTCAAACCGTATATCCTGTCTCGGCATTTCCAGCGTGCTTCTACCCACTCTCAATTAAGAATCACTTCTCTAGAACCATCACTTTAATTTCCCATCTATTTGGATTGGTAAATCAGGCTCTAGCTTTAATTCAAAGACTCTAGTTAGACAAATTTGTATTCGGAACTTAACGTCAGACAAGTAAATAAATTAGCTGGCATCAAGCTTTGATCAAAGCTCTCAGCCTGACAACTTACTTAAGCCAAAAACAGAATGCTGTAGAATTCTTTTCTCAGAGCTGGTCAAGAATTGAGGTAGAGCCAAGTGTGGTGGTGCACGCCTTTAATCCCGGCACTTGGCAGGCAGAGGCAGGCGGGTCTCTTAAAAAAAGAATTGGTATAGTGCATTGGCATTCTGGTTTAGGAACCAAGGTATCACAGGCATGTTTGCAGGGCCATGCTCTATTGTGTGCACACCCTGACCTCTGCTAATGAGTGAACATTTCCTGGTAATGGACTGGAGGCTTTGCTTTTCCTAAGAGCACACCGGGTGCTCTGCTAAGAGTGCTTCACAGTTTAGAACAACTTTGATTCTTTCCTGTTTAATGAGCGCTGTGCACGAGGCCCCTCTACTCCTGCATCTTCTCAGTCGTTTCTTCTTGTATTCGCCCTCCTCCATTCCTACTGGGGGGCACTGGGCTTCCCTTCCAGGATCTTTTTGCGGCTGTCCAGCTTTAGCCTGGTGATAACCACCTTGCTGGGGTGGGTCCCCACATGGAGAGGTGTGCCATTAGCCTGTTCTCGCCGCACCTCTTCAGTGTAGGTGACACACAGCTTTCTCTACACCTGGACCACCTTGCCAGTCTGCTGCCTCTGTGGTGCCCTCCGACAAGCAGAACTTCATCACCTTTCCAGATGTGCAGAGATCAAAGGGGCACGCACTTGGGGTTCGGCTCTCTTCCTAAAGTGAGAGGGTGCACCGCTGTTGCACCGCTGTTTATCTGCTTTGGTCAGAGCCCACACAGGGACTGAGCTTCGTTTTGGCCGCAGCTGCCCCAGCAATGACTGCAAAGGGAAGAGCTGTTGATTCCTATTGTAACAAGTCTCAGAATAACCTGTTTTGCCGAGGAGAGACACCAGAGTTCGGGATTTGCACTGGGTCTTTGCAAGGTCTGTGCACAACAGGGGTCTGCTGTTTTGACTGTTACTGCCCTGGGTGCCATACCCTGTCCTGTCTTTGCAAGTTGAATGGGCTATTGCAGCAAACCTCTTTGCAAAGCCCCTCCTCAAGTTTGCTCAGGTGATCAAATCTCTTAGAAGTAGTGGATTCTCTACCAGATTCCTACGTGTGATGTAGCACACAGCCCAGCACTGGAGAGATTGAAGCAAGAGGATTTTTGAGTTCAAGGCCAGCCTTCAGCTCTACAGTGAATCTAAGTCTCTAAGATCCAAAACCTTTTTTAAAACCCTCTTTGGGGTTGAAAGTATTACTTTGGTTATGTAACTGTCCCCTTAAATGCATCAACATGATATGCAAATAGTTAGGAACGCTGCTTAGCTGAGTAGTGGCTTCCTGGCTTTCTCTTCTAAGCCGTGAACTGAGTATGTGTTAGATGGAGCTGATCTTCGGTATAAGTGAACTTGTGAGAACAGAACTCAAGGCCTCAGGGTCTCCCATAGGAGAGCAATGGGACCGGAGAGGTAGTGTCCACTAGCTCTGCTCCCTGAGAACTCAGACTGCAGTTAGTGCTGAAATGATAGCATGGGAAAACAGGAGTGCATGTTAGGGGGACTGTGTCTGTTCTCACAGCTTTGGGTGAAAGTGTCCTGACAGAACTGAAGCCTGACTCCAGGGAAATGTCCAGGCAACTAGCTCAACCTCTGGGGTGATCTTTGCCAATAACGTAAGAGAGAAGCTTGTCAAGTAAGTTCCTTCAAGCGGTTAAGGAAAGTAGCACTCACTCAGCACTTTCCCTGGGTTTCTACATCCATGGACCAGAGAGACGGTCTGGGAGTGTGATGGATGTGGAAGAGAAGGAGGGGACTGCAGAGGGATGATTATTACGGGAAGGTGGTAAGAGCTAGATCTGCACACGTGGCTGAGCTGTGACAAGAGAGCAGGAGGTGTAAATGTCAGGTTGGGGGTGAGAAGCAAGGAGAAGGAAAGGAAAAGCCAAGGCCAGAAATGGACTGTCACTGTCCCGTGTGCCACGCTCCAGAACCTCAGTGTCACAGCCTCAGAAAGCATCCCTGGGACTGGAGATGGTTCAGTAAAGTGCTTGCTTTGCAAGCATGAGGATCTGAGTTCAGATTGCCAGCACCCCCATAAAAATCCAGGGTTGTTGGCCAGCACCTAAAATCCCAGTGCTGGGGAGCTGGGACAGGAGGATTCCCAGGCTTGCTGACCTGCCAGTCCTAACTCAATAAGCACCAGGTTCAGCAGGAGGCCCTACCTCAAAAGCTAGGGTGTGGGGTGGGGAGATGACTTGGGTAAAAGCACTTGCAGCAAGCCCAGCCTAAGTACAGATTCCTAGAACCCACATGAAAAACTATATGTAGTATCACATACATGTAATCGGGGTTCCTATGGCAAGGTGGGAAAGTAATCCAGAAGCTCATCGGCCTGCTAAACTGGATGACTTGGCACAGCAGCAGAAACAAGAGAGTCCTGCCTCAAACAATTCAGGAAGAACTGACCCCTGAAAGTTGTCCCCTGGCCTCCACATGTGGGTGTTCATGCACACACACATGCACACAACACAAAGGTGGAGCACAGCTGAGGAAAATGTCCAATGTGTTAACCTCTGACATCCACAAGAACATCAAATATCCCCTTCTGGGATAGTGGGCCATAGGCCTGCCAGGCCTTACTCAGCTAGCTATGAGTGGGAGTTAGGACAGCAAATCAAGTACAGTGACTCACACCTGTAATCCCATGACTTGGGGAGCTGAGACAGGAGGATTGCTATAAATTCAACTCAGTCTGGTCTATATAGTGAGTTCCAGGACAGCCAGGGCTACATAGCAAGACCTTGTCTCAAAAAAAAAAAAAAGAAAAGAAAAGAAAAGATCATCTGTCATGTCCCACGAAAGATCCAAGACTTCGCACCCCATTCCATCCATCATTCCTTGACCTAGTTTCCAACGAGAAGGTGAAGTCTTGGTAGCAGGAGTTGGTGTCCCCTCCCGACCCTCTCACAGTACTCCAAATGTTGGTGTGCAGTGAACAGTTAAACAAAAACAAAGGGATTGGAGCACGTATCTACCCCTGCTCATTAAGTGATGCCAGCGATGGCTGAAGGTATTTTCCAAGACCAGTTAGGACAGCTCCTCGAGAAGACAGAGCGCTGCTCCTTTAACAAATAGTTATGCTGGAAAATGTAAAACTATTAAAGGTATAGGCAGTGTGGTTATTTCCATTTTACAACAGAAGAAAGCATCACCTGGCCCAGCGCTCTGCACTGCTCTGACTCATGAGGCAGGTCTACCTCCTGCCTCTATGATAGACCAGGCGCTCCAAGTGGTACCACTTCTTGCTCCCCGCTACCCATCGTTTTATCCCCATTCTGGGGACAGAACTTTTCCAGGATACCCAAGTGTGTGCTATTTGTGAGAGAGCAGAGAGGTGCAAGCAAGGGTCAGATGCCTTGAGACGGAGGAGGTGACAGAATTCCTTTATGTAGTTCTTCTGCTAGGTGACGCCAAACACCCACGCTGCCAGGAGGACCTTTTGCTCCACTTTAGCCTCAAGGAGAAGCTTTAAGGGTTGATGTAACGACATGATGGCAGAAAGCCGGTGCTGGTGGCCAAGGAGGGTCTTGGGAACCACCTTTGCTGTGGGGCAGTGCCGCACGCCAGGTTGCACACGAACTGTGGTGGGTTTCTGCCAAAACTCCAGTGAGACAGTGCCCACCCAGTGGCTTTGGGGGCGGAGCCTGCAGAAGGCGGGGCTCCGGGGCGGGGCGAGCTCAGCGCCTAGAGCAGGCTCGGCTCCGACTGTAGTTTAAAAGACTGGAAGGCGGGCTTCGCGAACTAGTGCCCGAGCGCCAGAGAAGAGCCCGCTTGGCACAGCCATGACGCGGCGGGCAGGGGGCTCTCGGCTGCTCCGCAGTCTCCTCCTCTTCGTGTTGTTCACTGCCGGCGTCGCCTCCTTCAATTGGGATCTCCCGGAGCCCCGCAGCCGAGCCAGCAAGATCCGAGTGCACCCCCGGGGCAACCTCTGGGCGACTGGTAAGTCTTAGGGGACCCCAATAAGCGTGCCTCATTCTCCTCGGTCCCCAGTTTGCTTTCAACTCTCTGGAGGTTCATAGTGGCGAAGCTCCTGCAGACCCCCCGGGGGTGGGGGGGTTCAAGTTTAACAGGTGGGAATTAACAGGTCAGATCCAGAGTCAGGGGCTTGGCTACGATAATAATCCACTAAGCAAGTTTAAGGCAGAGCTAGGCCAGCATCTTAGATCTGGTTGCCGTCAGACTGCCGGGATTTTCTCACTCATGTCTTCTCTGCACATCTGTCTCCGAAGCACCATCTCCACTTCCTTCCCTGGCAGGCCTCCCTGGTCCCAGGCTATCTACCCTTCTTCCAGTGGTGCTGACCTCCAGCGGGTCAGGAAAAGCTGAGGCAGTCAGCTTTGCCTACACCCAGATGTCTGTGGCTTCTTGCTGAGGAGGAAGGGTTTTTTTTTTGTCTTCCTTCTGTGAGAGCTGAAAGGTGGAATAGACCAGAACTTGCTTATGGTAATAGGGTCCTCATTCCTTAGCTTGCATGTACCTTGGCACCTCCATTTCAGGTCACTTCATGGGCAAGAAGAGTCTGGAGCCCCCAAGTCTGTCGCTGGTGGGTACAGCACCTCCCAACACCCAGAGGGACCAGAGCCTGCAGCTGAGTCATGATCTGCTCAGGATCCTTCTGCTAAAGAAAGCTTTAGGCATGAACCTCAGTGGCCCAGCTTCCCCAATTCAGGTAAGCCCCTACCCCAGTACCAATATGCAAGAATTGCCACCCAGCTTGGGTTCAGGGTGGGACTGCCTAGCCAGGGCATGACGGGTATGGATTCCAGAAAGCCAGGGTCCCAGGCCTCGAAGGGGGAATATCCCAAAGACCGGAAAATGGTGCAGCAGACTGCATGGGAAAGAAGTTCCTCTTTGCCCAGCCCCAGTCTGAAGTCACAGACTAGGATTATCCTAGCCCTTAAACAGACCTTCCTCCTCCATCCCACACAGCCTTGTCCATCCCTCTTGTCATCCACTGCACTAGCCAAGCCCACCGTTGCGGTTCCAGTCTGTGCTTGTGGTGTGAGCTGTGACCTCTGAGGCCTAGAGGTGGGAAGGGAAGTCACCAGTGGAGACAGAACGCAGAAGCAGCTCACTTTCCATCCTCCTGTCCACTTTCCGGTGGCAGGCTTTCATCACACGTCAGTGCTCTTGACAGCATAGGCTCTGCAGGGCTGTCCTGTGCATTTAGGATGCTTAACCCATCCCTGGTTTCCACCTGTCAGATGCCAGTAACACATCCCCTCTCCTCACTAAGTTGTGATAACCAAAATTCCCTCCGGGTCAAGAATAGTGCACTTGCCTGCGGTCCCTGATGCCTCGGAGGTTGAGGCAGGAGGCTGGTTTCAGACCAGGAGTTTGGGAGAAAACAAAAACCAAAAAAGCCTGTAGACATCAAGCTGACGTCCCCTGGGTGGAAGCGGGCTCAGATCACCACTGGTTGTAAAGCACTGACCCGCGGTGGTGCTCAAGCCCTTCGTGTGCTGTCTGGCTGGGTGACAGCTCCTCCATTCTCTGCTCCTGGCCTGTCCCCATGGCTCACCACTGTCCCTGGTGCTTATTGCTGTGTGCAGAAGGCAGTGTGGTGGGGTAGGATGTGTGCTGGGGCCACACCTAGCTACTTAGGAGCTGGGTGACCTTAGAGATGTCACTGAACTGCTGCTCTGAGCCTCATGTCCTTCATGAAATGGAAATAGCAGGCCCACCTTTACGTCACATGCACAGTCTGGTGCTGGGCACGCAGAAAGCTCTTGGAAAGCGGGAGCTCCTCCCACCTGTCTGCAGGCCCCCACAGTACCTGCTGCTGACTCCCTTCAGTGTGCGCATGCCCAAAGGAGAGACAGTCCTTTGAGAACGTCTACCTGCAGCCCCAGCAACCATGCCAGGAACCGCAGGTGCAAGAGCAAGAAGCTTGGGCTGGCAGAGTCCAAAGAGACATAGCCTCCCCTCTAGGAGGATTATTGTGAAGGCCTGAAATACCAAGAGCAACCAGAGACTCTCAGAGGAAGCAACACTGCCCTGGCCAGGGGCAGGGAGCATCAGAGAGGTCTGGAGCAGAGCATGGGGGAGGTAGAGGAGTGTCACCGTGGACTTGATTTCTGGGATGTTCTTTAGTTGTCATGACTACCCTGTGAAACTGGTGCTTTATTCTGGGGAAACCATTACCCCTCACTCCTCTCAGGCCTTTCAGGGAGAAAGGTACTCATTCGGACCCAGCCAAGAGCCTGCCCCTGCCCACCTCTGGGCACAGCCAGCATATCCCCACGGCTTGTGGACTGGAGGGTCATCTTCTCTTTTTGCCTTCAGTACAGGAGGCTGCTGCAGCCAGTCCTGAAGAAGTGATGCCAGGAACAGGACAGACACAGCACCTTGCCTTGGAATGTGTCCGTCCGGGGAAGCTGCTGAATGGAACCCCAGCCGTGGCCCCATCTGGATGTAAATCCTAAGCTCAAAGGTGTTACTCCGTTACTGTGATTTCTAG
>CABHPH010099120.1:0-16249 GCA_902168325.1 Peromyscus nudipes | reverse complement strand
AGAGCAAAGGAATGCCATACATCTCCCACCAACCTGGACGTTTGTGCGAGACAATCAGGAATTAACATATACTGGGCTGGAGTATAGCTCACGGGTAGAGCACTTGCCTAGCAAGCATGAAGCCCTGGGTCTATTTCTCAGCACTACTAAGAAAACAATGAATTAATTAAAAACGAACATATCTAAGTGAGAACAAGAAAGGGAGCCATTTAAGAAGGTAGATACTTTCATAAAGTAAGTAAGTAAACAAAACACCCCGACCCTACAGGATTCTGCACGCACACCTACTCACTCTAGCCACCTCGAGGCATTAATTACTTTAAGTATGAAAACAGAAACATGGACTTGGCTGGGGAGAGCAAAGAATCGACTTGCTGGATTTCAGCACGCGCTTGAAACTGATGTCTGGTATCAGCTTCAAAAGGGAGCAGCCTCATTAAGAAATGGCGCACCACCGGGGAGTAGGAGAGGGTTGTGTGCAGACTCTGAGTGGGTAAGAGGAGGGAGCCCGCCCGGCCTCTGCATTAGCGGGAGCACGTCTGTCCGGGGCAGGTCCCCGCCAGCCTTCAGCACACAGCCTGCCGCCCCTGTTTCCTCGGCCTTCCTTATTCCCACCCTCCAGTGACACATCAGGTCCGCAGAGTGCCCTGCCCATACGCAGCTCCTTCCAGCCCAGATCTCCAAGGCCCTGACAAGTGCTTATTAACGCTGGCCACACCCAACAGACGGCAGAACCGGCCTCATCAGCCTTTTGCTTTTTCAATGGTGGTAAAGGTGCAAAAAACAAACAAACACACACACACACACACCCCTCCCCCAGCTAGAGACTGGCATAGGTCACAGAAAGTCAGACTAGAGAACTCGGTACAGTGCTTCCTTGCTGCGGCTCCACAGGTTCCCAGTGAAGCAGGAAACACTTCTCAGGAGCCCGAGACAGAAGCGCCCAGAGGGCATGGCCAGCTCCTCTTACCTGGCTTCTTAGAAGCCGCACACTAAGTCCTATCACAGTTTTAAGTTTCAAAATAACTGAGACAAACATATAGGAAGTGGCGTGCCTCCCTCAGCAGCCCCTCTAAAACAGAATCCAGCACCAGCTCTGGAGGGAGCAGCCAGCTGACATCTGGACCGAGCGGTGGGAGCTGGCAGGGGACTGTCGCGGCCCCCAGAGCTTCTTACGCACTGTCTCATGCAGTGGAAGGATGCCCTTTGCCTTAGATACAACCACCATAGCACAGAGGGACAGAACTAACTGCCTGTGACTCCCGAGAACCTCATCATTTCTTTTCTTTTCTTTCTTTCTTTCTCTCTCTCTCTTTTTTTTTTTTTTTTTTTTTTTTTTGGAGACAGGTTCTCAATTATGGAGTTCTGGCTCTGACCTGGAACTCACTACGTAGAAGAGGCTGGCTTAGAACTCACAGAAATCCACCTGCCTCTGCCGCCTGAGTGCTAGGAGTAAAGGCATGTACCACCACACTTGGCCACATTATTTGATTTTTAAAAGCAATTTAAGCAATAGAAATTGAAGCAAGCCCTGATAACCGTAAGCTTCTAATGTAGTGTCTTGTCCCATGAATTAAAAAAATGTCTTTTCTTTTAGGGAGAGCAAGCATGAGATGCTAGGGATCAGGCATGCTTTATAAGGCCTTTACTCTCAATAGAGACCAAAATTCTTCCTGAATAAATGGAAGAATGGAAAGGAGAGTGTGCAAATGGCAGGAAGGTGATCAGACCATGCATGGGAACCCTGAAGGAAAGCATCACTAATCTTACAACAAAAGCTTGTGATGGACCTTCCCCAGCACCTGTCTAAGAGTTTCTGGAGCTCTGAAACTACATGCATTACTCTAAAGTAACTACATGCCAGAACTCGATATTTTTTCTTTTTGTTTTTCTTGAGACAGGGTTTCTCTGTGTAGCCCTGGTTGTCCTGGATCTCGTTCTGTAGACCAGGCTGGCCTGGAATTCAGAGATCTGCCTGCCTCTGCCTCCTGAGTGCTGGGATTAAAGGTGTGCGCCACCACTGCCCAGCAAAACTCCAATAATTTTAATGAAGAGAATGGAGAGACTGTCATGGGAAGGGAGCCATAACTTAAGAATATGCTTGCTTGTCCCTAAGAATCCCCTGAAAAGTCCCAGAAAACCATCCAAGTGACCCTCTGAATGGAGGCAACTGTGCACTGTCAACACACGAGGCGGAAGACTCTCCCGCGGCTGTTTGCTAACAGTGGGAAATGGACATTGCTGCTAACCTGGATTTACCCTTCTGCAGGAACCCCACCTGGCTGCCGGGATGCAGCCACACTAATCCTTACATCACGGAATGGAGGGAGGGCAGAGTATGAATGCTACTCCACAAATGAGGAAGTGAAGCCAAGGGAAGGAGGGCCTGGGTGGACCTGGGGGTCGTACAGGAGGCACTGGCAGATGACAGCCCAGCCTGGAGGCGCCACGTACTAGACTCTGCGTTGAGGGACGGCAAGAAAAATGCTGCTTCGGAGGAGGGTGGGAACTGCAAGGACAGTTTCATAACCTCTAGGAGGGGACAAGTGTAAAACTACAAAACAGATCAGCTGTGAAATCGGGAAGCTCCTCCCACTTTTCAAACGGCTGGGAGAGACACACCCTGGACGTTATGAAATACCTTCGCTTCGTCGTTGATGTCCCAGGTGAAGGAAATGGCATTATAAGCAATCTCTTCAATGTTGCTGATAGTATTGAAGCTTTCTTTGTAGTCGGCTACATGAAGCATTGGACGAGAAAAAGAAAAGTCACAACTGTTAGTTTCAATGTGAGATCATAGCAGGCAAAGAAATACTCAGTTTTCTGCATTATCCTCTAGACAATTTAAATAAGCATTTTGTTGGGTTGAAAGAAATTCTAAAATAAAGGAGGAAAAAATAATCCCAGGACTCTATTTTTTTTTTTTTAAATACAGGCAAGCTTAGATACAGTTAATTCCATTATCATTGGGACAAAATTAGGAAGTTTAAGTCTAAAAAGTTTAAGCATGGTCTTAAGATCCCAAAATTGATCTCTGGAAGCAAGATTAGAACTCAGATCTTCTAAGCTGGGTGTAGAGGCACATGCCTATAATCCCAGAAACTGGGAGGCCGAAGCAGGATTTTGGTGTGAATTCAAGGGCAACCTGGGATATGCAAAGAGTTTGAGACCAGCCTGGGCTAGATTGAAAGACCTTGTCCCAACAAAGAGAGAGCTTGGCTCTTCTGATTCTTACAGAAAAGTGAGCCTGAGAATTTCAGAAGATAGAGAAACAGGAGCCCCAGGTGGACAGCCACCTGTGGGTAGATGATGGTAGGAGCCCCAGGTGGATGGCCACCTGTGGGTAGATGGCAGGAGCCCCCAGGTGGATGGCCACCTGTGGGTAGATGATGGTAGGAGCCCCAGGTGGATGGCCACCTGTGGGTAGATGGCAGGAGCCCCCAGGTGGATGGCCACCTGTGGGTAGATGATGGTAGGAGCCCCAGGTGGATGGCCACCTGTGGGTAGATGGCAGGAGCCCCCAGGTGGATGGCCACCTGTGGGTAGATGATGGTGTTGTGTAAGACTGGAAACCGGAAGGGAACAGGCTTTGTGGAGCTGAACCCTGGGCATCCACCACTGGATTATTACAGACCAGTGAGATCAGCAACCTAGCTCAGGGCATACCTGGAGAAGTGGTTTCCTTTTGCACATTTGGAAATCTCTTTATCATCATCTCTAAAGAAAACCAAGCATCTCCTAAAGACGACATTGCCACCCCCAAAAAATGTGCAGACCGGGAGGTGCAGCTCGATGGTCGAGTGCTCGTCTAGCATTTGTGCCGTCCCAGGCTCCATCCCCAGCACAGCAGAGGAACCACAGGCTGAAAGCGGAACCCTCCTACGTTAGCTGGCTGAAGTTCTGGCTCCAGAGTCACATGGCAAACCACTGCCTTGGGCACAGGCCCCGAGAAGGAAGTGAGGACACAGCCCTGATTCCAGGAGGCACAGGACACTGCCTGGAACACATCTGTGGCTGGCATCAGAATTCAAATGCTTTCGGCAGGAAGTTCATCAATGCCAAAAATAACTGGGTTTGGGAGGCCGGGCCCCGAGCCTCCGAGAGCAAAGGTGGGCTTCCGGCCACTCACCGATGTCAATGCATCTCTGCTTGGCCGTGTGCTGCCGGGAGTGCCAATATTTCCAGTGTCTCAGCTGGTCTTCCCTGCTTTTGTCCTCAGCGAAAACCACCATGATCACGCTCTGGGAACGAGAATGCAGCACAGCGTGAGGAAACCGAGGGGTGAGCAGCTTCCGGGGAAGTCTTTGTTACCAGATCTTACAGTTAAGGCTTAAAGCAACACTGTGGGGGACTGGAGAGACGGCCCAGTAGGTCTGAACACTTGCTGCTCTCCCAGAGGACCTGAGTTCTGTTCCCGGCACCCATATTTGGCCTCTTACAACAGCCTGTAACTCCAGTTCCAAGGGAGCCGATGCCTCCAAGGGCATCTCCATCATGTGCAAACACTCACAGAGACATAGGAATAAAGGTAAAAATAATCCTTAAACACAATCCACAAGCCCTGGCACTTTCAGGCCTGTATTCAGTTACAAGAACCTGGAAGTATTAGGAACTAGGGTCCCTGACAGTAGCTTCTCGGAGAGCAGTATCAGGTACAGAACTTACTCGAACTTTGCTGATCGGGTGGTGGACCCCTTCATTGCTGCTCACTTCCTTTAAGGTGACTGGATAGAACTGGCCTTTGTTCAGGTAAGTCATAGTGCTGTCCCCTTGCTTCTGCCGAAGTGACTTGGAGGCTTCTAGGGTATACTCAAAGTTGTTCCTACAGGACAAAGAAGCAACAGGTTTCCGGGCCAGTCTCTTGGAAACTTCTGGTACACCTTAGTCCTGAAGTGCTTCAGTGTGATGTGTGTGTATGTGTATATGTTTGTGTGTGTATATATGTGTGTGTATGTGTGTGTGTGTCAGGGGGGTTACTGAGACAGAAGACCATCAGCAAACATCCAGCGGACCACACCATATTAGAAGCAGTACGTGTCCCCTTTTCTTGATAAACAGGATCCAAACACAAGGCTTAGTGACCATTGGTGACCAGAAAGTCTCAGACAGTGGCTATGAAATACTGATTACAAGTTCTATGTAATGATGCAATGCCAACAACTAGACATTTGGATGCTTGGGCTAGAAATGACATCAGGAACTGGACAAGTGGTGGCAGGAACCTCCCGGGGCTGGCTGCCAATCTGGTCTTTATGGAACAAAGGTTGTAAATGGGCTAGGAGCACGACACTCGGTCATTTGGGAGCAAGACACTTGGTTGTTTTTGGAGCAAAATTCTTGGTCATTTGGGAGCCCAGCACTCAGTCATTTGGGAGCACGATACTTTGTCAATTGCCTGCTAGCACTCTCCTGTAGCTTCCATCTGCAAGTTGTCTCTAGACAGGCACTCCATGACTGCCTATGTCTCCTGCTACTTTACACAACCACTCAGAACCTTCCTAAACCAGATGTCAGCCAATTACAAAACTTTCTAAATAAAGTTTTATTAGAACACTTGCTTATGCCTTATCTGCAGACCCCTTTTTCATTGTGACGGCAAAGCCAGCTAGTCACAGAACTAGAAAAGCTATCTAGCTGACAGAGCCCGAAGTGTTCACTACCTGACACGTCACAGGGAAAGCCTGCCAGCTCTACCCCACACCTAATGTTTGTGAGTTTGTGATCCTTACACCTTGGGACATGCTTATAAAGGAAGTCTAAATCCTGCAAGTTTGTCTGTCTGTCTGTCTATTTAGTATGTGTGTGGAGGGCAGAGGACACCTTGTAGGAGGTCCCCTACTTCCACCTTGCTGCCTCCAGGGACTGAAGGAGGATCATCAGGCTTGGTGGCAAGTGCCTTTACCCACTGGGCCGGCTCAATGTCCTTGTTTGTTTGTTTGTTTGTTTTGTTTTGTTTTTTTTAACTGTAAAATATGATGCACTTAGACACAAAATAAAAAATGAAATCCTAAACTTTAAAAACAATCTTGAGGTGTTGATATACTTCTCACAAACCTAGAAAGTGTTCCTATTCCCAGGCTAGGGTGCAGTTTTGCTAAGCTAAAAATAAGTGGTCAGGTCAGAAGAGAAAGTTACATTTGTTTATTTTATCATTAAGTAGGATAATAAAGTCCTTTGTCCACTTAACTTACCCCTAAACTGTCAGCTATATGCAGAGTTTTGGGGACAGACGGCCCAGTGATCTACGTTAATCCCCATCTCTACCTGAGATTCCATCCCGCTACACCACAGAAGGGAGTCAGGGAAGGAAAAAGTACCAACACCAGGAGCCAAGGAGGTGAAACCCAGAGTCCCACATCGAATCACCACAGGGAAAGTTCCCTACCCAAGGTAAAGCCATAGCTGGCAGAGTCAGAGGAGGGCGAAAGCAGGCCAAAGCCACCTTGGATTTGTCAGGACCAACGCACCAGAAGGAGAAGTGACCACAGAGGCTGAAAATCCAAAAGTCAAATAAAAAGACAACTATTACCCAGAAACACTGTCAAACACATAGTCCTCTGAATTCATGCCCGGCATCCGAAGACTGAGGTCCGAGGGGAAGAAAACCTGAAATATCAATGGAGTGAGCCACGACCATATAACTATCATCATGGTTACTAATGACCAAGGTCCGGTATGGATACAGTGTGTGGCACATGGTAACCCACAACCCTTTTGAGGCTCATTTCAAAATAAGAATTTTAAATCTATAAAAAATTTAAATTAAGAAAAGTCATAAAAAATAAGCATCAGTCTGGTGGTGTGTCTTGCACCTTTAATCCCAGCATTCAGGAGGCAAAGGCAGGTGGATCTCTGAGTTCAAGGCCAGCCTGGTGTACAGAGAGAGTTCCAGGACAGTCAGAGCTACATAGAGAAATCCTGTTCTGAAAAACCAATACATATATAGATAATAAAAAGTAAATATCTAATTTTATCCACCACTCATGTGAATAACTATACACAGGCACGCACGCGCGCGCGCGTGCGTGCTCACAGACACACACACACACTTCACAAAGAGCCTGTGATCCACTCTTCCCTGTCCCTTATCTTTCCCACACATCAAATGTTCAAGAGTCTAGAATCTGCAGCCAAAATACAAGGGCCAGGAGTCAAGTGTGCACCAGGACTGGGCAAGTCTGCTACCCTTTCCTGGAAAGTGTCAGTTTCTACTCCTAAAAGATCCTCAGGGGCAGTAAGACCCGCCTCCAACACGCCAAGTGCCTATTTTCTCCCCAAGTGAGGTCTGCGTGATCGGACCCTGCCAACTCTCTGGAACTCATAGAGTGTCCTGATGACTACCTCCAACCCTGGATTACGCCACGAAACAAGCAGCGCCCAGCGAAGACGCGACAGAGCGGTCACACTAGGCTGGCTTTGGACGCAACAGAGCTGCCACACGAGGCTGGCTTTGGGAGCTTTCTCGGGTCTAGGACGAAAGCTGAAGAAACACTATGAGAATGCACTTGTGGTTGGAAGATTATACACAGGCTTCCTTTCTCTCTCCCCAGCAAACCTCTTAGCGGAAACCATAATTGTTAACTCAGCTGCTGGTAAGATTACCCATGTGCCCTTGATGATAATTTTTGGATTTGTTGGTTTAGCTTACAAATTATACCTACGGGCCTTTCTCTTAAAAAAAAAAAATCTTTTTATTCCTGATCCACTCATTCCGGGCTAAGTTTCAAGCTTACATAACCAGGAAAAGGTGGAACCCAATACTTAGACAAACACGCTACCGTCTTAGGAAGATGTTTTTGTCTTTTGTACCTCCTGAACGCCCTCCTTGAAGGTCTCTGAGAAGGTGGAGTCTGGAGTCCTCCGCTGAGCGTTGGGAGGCTGAGTGCCGGAGCTGAACTGGTCAGTGCTGAGGCTCCGGTCGAACACCACCACGCGCTCGGCGGCGGGCTCAGGATGGTACACTGTTGGGGGGATGCCCACAGAAAAGCCATGCGGCTGGATTTCTGTCTTGATGGAGTGGGTAGGCATGGTTGCTATGGAGACAGTGACTGTTGTATCAGGAGCTGTCAGGTGGCCTCTCTTATCAGTGCCCAGTTGGTTGCCGTGGGGGAGGACAATGTTGAAGGGCACGTTCTTCAGCACTTGCACCCTGTTTTCGCCAGCAGAAATGAGGGGCTGCTCCGTCACATTTGGCATGCTGGTTCTTCAAGAAAGGAGAAAGGACATTATGTTTTCAACCTTGGTGCTGATACAGGGCTTTGATGATTTGAAAGGAGCAGGTGCTGGGGCTCCGACCAGGGCTTCATGTACACTGAGCACATGCTCCAGGTAATCTGTCACTCTGATGGTCTGGGCTCCCCACAGTAGCTTATAGACGGGACAGACGCCCACTAAACAGGAGCTGGAGGAAGGGCCCATTCCCGGTGAAGACCCCACAGCTGGCAGTCAAGCAAAACCCACAGCAAGAGCACAATTGCTCTGAAGGGACCCAGAGCGCTCCTCCAGTACGTGCTAGTCCCAGTGATCCTAACGTAGACCTTCATGTTTATCATAAACCTGAGGCTGTGAGTGCAGATTCCAGAGTGAGACCACTGGGTTCAAATTGTGCCTCAGCTTGAGCAAGCTACTTTGTCTCTCAGGACTCCCATGCTCATCTGTGAGACGTAAAAACAATTTGTCCTAGCTTGCGTCTCTGTGATAAAATGCCATGACCAAACGCAACCTGAGGGAGGCAAGGCCTGCACATCACAGTCCGTCATCAAGGGACGCCATGGCTGAAACTCAAGGAGACCACAGAAGAACTGCTTACTGGCTTGCTCCCGCTGCCTTCCTTATATAACGCAGGTCTACCTGCCTGGGGATGGCACCGCCCACAGTGGGCTGGGCCCTCTGACCTCAATCAGCTGAAAGAAAATGCCCCATAGACAGGCCCACGGGCCAGTCTGCTGGGAGCAATCCCTCAGCTGAGATTCCCTCTGCCCAGGTAGGTTTGTCTGGGTTTGTGTTGAGTTGACAAAAACCAGCCAGCATGGTGAGTGTCTGTCCTCTCACACGGGTGCTGAGTACAGAGCTCAGGGAACGACACCTGCACATGTACACAGCAGCTCACAAGTAAGCGCTGCCAAGCATCACTCTCTAATACCGATGCCATCTGGCTTTCCCAAGGAAAAGTCATTATCATACTTTATCAGTAGATATTTTATACAAAATTAATCGTGGTTTAATAAAATAATCATTTTTGAATATGTGTGTATATGTGTATGCATGTGTGTGTATACGTACATGTGTGTGTATGTGTGTATACACCTCTGTGTGTGTCCATGTACGTGTGTATATGTGTATGTGTGTGTACACCTCTGTGTGCATGTATAGGTGTGTGTGTGTGTGTGTGTGTGTGTGTGTGTGTTATGTACATGGCAGCCTGCTGAGGTCAGAAGGCAACGCTATGGAGCGTTCTCTCCTTCCACCTTTCTTCCCTGGTTCCGAGGACAGAACTCAAGCTGGCAGGCCCTTTACCCTGAGCTGTCGCTCTAGCCCCAGTGTGGAGTTGTTCACTGGTTTGCCTCGCCTTTTCCCCCGGTACCGGGGACAGAACTGGAGTCCTGCTGTATGTGCTTGCCGAGTGTTCTTCCACCAAGCTTCCCCAGTTCATGAATGTATTTTCAAAGTCTCCTGAAACCTTACAAACTGAAAACGCCAACGAACAAAACCAATCTCTGAACTGTAAACTCACTCCTGAGGACGGATCCTAAAGTAAATGTCAGGAAGCTGAGGCAGGAGGATTGAAAGCTGCAGGCCAACTCAGACAACTTGAGACCCAGTTTCAAAATAAAAGTTTTTACTGTCTTTGTCACAGTAAAAGACTAGACATGGCTGCAAAATTAAGTGCATTCTGGGTTCATTTCCAGACACTCAGCTAAAGTATATCAAATAAAACATGAATTAATCCTAGCGTTAAGGAAGAGAGAAGAACAGCTTCAACGTTAGAGCTGTTGAGGCTGGCAATGAATATATGCTGGCTTCTATCATTTCTCCTTTTATTGAGCTCGAAAAGACTCATAATAAAGAGTAAAAAATAAAATTTATAAATAAGCTGCTCTCCAAAAAAATACGTTTTAAATAGCAATAGGAAAATATTTATGAAACAAATTACAAGTAATAAATGCCCACTTCCAAAAACTGTCTGCACCTGTAACCACAGCCACAGTAAAGAAATAATTGTCAGGAGCGTGGAATGTGAACCACCACTCATTCCTTAAATCTGCTCTGTCCCCTTCCCCTGCAAGATGGGATCTGGCCTAGGCTGGTCTTCAATTCCTGCTTCAGGCTACCTAGGATTGCAGGTATATGCTACCATGCCCAGCTGTTTCATTTTTTATTACTAATTAAACAAGGGTCGATTTAAAAGCTGTTTTCAGGGCTAGCAAGATGGTTCAGTGGGTAAAGGTGCTTGCCACAAAGTCTAATGACTTGAGGTCAATACCCGGAAGCCACAGATGGCAAGAGGGGACTTCTCTTAAGCTACCTTCTGACTGTCACATGTGCACGTTGGTACACACAGACATGTGCGTGCACACAGATAAAATAAATAGGTGTAACATGTATCTTTTAAAAACGTTTCACGGCCATACAGCTGAGGTGTAATGAATCTACCAAAGTTTTAACCCAAAATGCCTTCAGGAGGAGTTTGGATGTCAATTCACTGAGTTTTACTCAGATGACTACTCCTGAGTCACTGGTATGTAACTTTTCTTTCTGGTTGTTTGTTTCATTTTGCTTCATTTTGTTTCTTTTTGCAGATCTGGGGACTGGACCCAGGACCTTGCCCATGCCAGGCAAGTGTGCCCTCACAGAGCTGCATGCCAAGCCTTGCTCTGTCTGAAGCAGGCTCTCCCGAGATCCAGGCTAGCTAGAACTCCTGAGCCTCCTGCCTCCCACGTGCTGGGACTACAGGTATGCACCACCACAGCCAGGCGGTTGTTTAGACCCTCCCCCGTCTCATCCCCCTGTGGAGGGTCTCAACACAGATGAACAAACACTTCAGGTTTTAAAAACTCCCTCTGGGAGAGGAGAGGATGCTAATGTTCTCTAGGAAAGGGAACGCGTCCTTAATAAACAGTAACTTCTCAGAGTAACGGAGGCAAGTCCTCAACAGGCTCGAACTCCAAGAGGATGGGTCATTCCACCATCTCTACCCCAGAACCTTCCGGTTTTACTTGGCAGAGCCGCCCCACCTCTTGACGGTGTACGCCTGTGTACGCCGGCTGCCCCACTTACCGTTTGCTGTGCTCTGGATCCTGGTGCTCCCCCTCTGGCTTGGCTGCGGATGCCCGGCGCTCTCTGGGAACCTAAAGCATTAACACCAATGAAAGGGATTTGGTCCTTATGCAGGGGAGAAGCCTTCACCTGAAGGAACAACCTTTGATTTCCCAGCGGGCTCCCTTCTTCACTCAACTCCTGATTGTCTGCTGAGCACCAATCTGCTCCAAAGGAGCTACTAGCCTGGTCACCATGGCAAGAGGTGACAAGCAACTGCTGAACAGATTTGGGGTGCCACAAACGCAGTCTGTCATGCGAGGAAGGATTTCTTTCTTCTTTATTTAAATGTTTTAAAACACGTGTTTTATTTTATGTGTATGAATGTTTTGCCTGTACCTATGTCCATGCACCAAGTGAGTGAATGGTGCCCATGGTCAAAAGAGGGCACCAGATGCCCTGGAACGGGAGTTAGAGATAGCTATGAGCCAACACGTGGGTGCTGGGAACTGAACCCAGGTCCTCTGGAAGAGCAGCAAGTGCTATTAACCACTGAGCCATCTCTCCAGCCCTGTTCTACTCCTTTTATAACTCTTCTTTTCTTTGCCCCAAAGCCGAAAAGCAGACAGAGGACACTGGGCACACTGTGACATGAACCCACCTGACATGTGACCCAAACAGGTACACAAATGTTGTTGATACGCGGGTAAGATATGTGAGATATTTGCGGTGCAAGAATTCTTTCATATTTCACCATTAACAACCAAACAAGGGGCCTGCGAGATGGTTCCGTGGTTAAGAGTGCACAGTGCCCTTGCACGCGAGTTCGGATTCCAGCACTCACATCAGGCAGTTCACAGCCACCCCATAACTCCAGCCTCAGGGGATCCAACTCCCTCTTCTGGCCGCTGTGGGCACCCGCACTCATTTGCAGACATTCCCCCATACATCCCTGTACACACACACACACACACACACACACACACACACATACACACACACACACACACACACACACACACACACACACACGACATGAAACTAAGTGTTGTCTGATTGATTAGCAATCCGTTTT
Organism: Peromyscus nudipes; assembly: GCA_902168325.1. Lineage (NCBI taxonomy): Eukaryota > Metazoa > Chordata > Mammalia > Rodentia > Cricetidae > Peromyscus > Peromyscus nudipes. The sequence continues at coordinate 3,918 of CABHPH010099120.1, read as the reverse complement.
TAAAGCATTGCTAGTTATTAAGCAATAACAGTGGATGCTCTCAATCAAGAAAATCAAATGGCCGTTCCTGAGCGTCTGCCATTGGTCGATCCTAGGGAACAGCAGACACCAGCCACTCCCCAGCACCAGAGAGGACAGTCTGTGGCAGGAACTGAGTACATCCTAGTTCCTGGGCCTGAGAGTCAAAGTGACACACGGGCTGTCCAGCATGACACAGATCATCAGTGAGTGGCAGCTGAATTCCTGGGACTCCGTTAAGAACCATGAAGTAGACTGTAGGTGCAAAAACCTACACACAGTACACATGAGAGTGAAGGTTAATTCAGCTGTCTAGAAGCAGACAGGATAAATGTATTCTGATTTCAGAATTGTAAAAATATGCATTTCCCCCAACCAACCCTGAGGCTTTGTGATAGCGGTTACAGAAAAGGCAACTGCCCTGACCACCCAGCATGGGAGAGCCAGGTGAGTCGGCAACAACCCGTTTCCACGGCACCAGGAACCAAGTTTGTTAAAACGTTCAAACTGGGGAAGACGTGGCGACTACCTTCTTTTATGGCAGCGTCTCCGTCAGCTAGGGCCAGAGCAGCTGTTTCAAAACGCCCTTTGATTCTGTGATCGTGGATGCTCGGCTTTGAACCACAGAAAGCCTGAGTGCTCATTAAACTATTTATAGTCACTACAGAAGCAGCCAGCCCGACACTCAGCAAATGACTGTTTTATAGGCTGCTGAATCAGGTGCGTCTGAGAACGCACGCCATCCCGCAACCCACCTTGTAGTAGTCATAGAGCAGGCCCAGGGCAGCTGCACTGTCTTCATCCCCATTGATGCTCATCATCGCTTTGGTGGCTGCGGTGAGAGGGTTTTCCAGGAAAGACTTCCAGGCTTCATCTTCGCTGGTATAGGAGCGCCGCTGTGGATAAAGGGCTTCATTCTGAAGAACCAGCACCGGCCTTTTGCTTCGGAGGAAGAAATTCAAAGTTAAATCCACATTTCCCATAGCAAGACGGCTTACAAGCCGTTTAAAAAACAAAAAACAAAACTGAACTGACAGTTCTTTGACATTCCTATAAAACAGGACACACGGCCCTGTGCCAGATGATAATTACAGGGAAGAGGCGGCTCAGTGGCCTCCCGGCATGGTCAACGTACTAGGTTCCATCTCCTGCTTTATAACGAATTAAATACCAAACACCTTTTGAAGGCCCACCCGACAAAAACTCAATAAAGTAAACGAAGTGATGTCCACGCTCCTCTTAAAGGTATTTTTGGAATAAATAAAAACATTTAGAAAACTCAGGTTTGATTTACAAAAACGCTTTTTCCAAAGGCATGTTTTAAATCGCCTCGTGGCCTGTGAGCTACATCAATGACCCTAGGAAGTCAAACGAAGACGTGCTCAGAAGGCACAGCAGACCCGAGGACCCCCGTCAGAGACACTGAGAAGATGTCAAAACCCATACTACCCCCAAGAAGACACAGGGCGGTTCACATATCAGCGGCACACACAGGCACAGGCAAGGAATGGACACTTTTCAAACACACTCAGGCAGGGAGGGCTTGTCATGGTGCTACACACACTTCCCCCTTCCCCCTGCCGAAGCCGATGACTTAAAACAGCTCCTTCCAAGAAACAGGGGCAGGAAGAAGGGCCCAAAAGCAAAAGGGACATTTCACTTAATCCTTCAGGGTAGATGAGAAAGTTAGAGACGCTACTTGTTACTAGAAGAAGGAGCCTGGAACGTAGCCAAAGGGGACTATAAATCAATAAAGAAGTATAATTTTCTGGCATGGGAGTGAACTGCTTATCTTAAGAGATAAATGCAACCCACAACAAAGGAAGCCATGGAATGGAAATCAGCCTTTTTAGAAAATAGTGGACAAATCTGATTTCAAACATGTTCACATGGACCCCTGGAAGACGGCTCAGTGGGTAGAGGCACTTGCTCCTAAGTCTGACGGCTTGAAGTTCTATCCCTGGGACCTATAGAGTGGAAGGAAGGTACAGAGTCCTGCAAGTTGTCGTCTGCCTTTCAAACACACACACACACACACACACACACACACACACACACACCACGCAAATTAATTAATCCATTAAAAACCCTCCTTAGCTGATGACATGCTTCAGCTGGTGAAGGAGACTGAGTGAAAACTCCAAGACCCACATGGCCAAAGAGAGGACTTGCCAAAAATTGTCCTCTGACCTCCAAGTGTGTGAATGTATATGTGTGTGTGTGTGTAGCACACACGCAAATTCATACAATGCCGTAAATAAAGTGTGAAAAAGAAAATCTTTACTAGGCTTTAGGATCTGATGGCATAGCTCAGGTGTTGGGCATGTGATTTCTCTCCTCAGGGTCCAGGGCTTCCTGGGATTAATCCCCAGTGCTCCCTTCCCCCTAAATAAATAAAATCTTTATTAGTTTTTCACATCGGGCAAGAACTATTTCACATTAACAGTGAAGTTTGTGGGAAAATTCCGGAAAATCAATGGTGACTTTAGTGACGCTTTATAGGAGATTTAATTTAAATGATTCAAGCAAACATTACTGATTCCAAAAACTGGAAATGTCAACAGTCTCAACAACTGTTCGGCTGGTACTATTTAGTAAGTCAATAGAAGGGAGAAGGTGGAACATTGACTTTAGCGAGACGAAGCGGTCCTCTTTGTGTGCGCGGAGGGGAAAGAATGGAGGTGTCTGGAACTCCTCTGGATGATGGCTGTCCTGACAGGCAGAACGAGGCTCAGCTCTCATTGCAACACACCAGTGAAATATGTAAATGGCCTAGAGGTGACCCTACCTTTTCTAAAAGTGAGTCTACAAAGTCTGATTATCTTTGCAAGTAATCAACAAAGGTTAGGGCTTGGCAGTCACCCAAATCCTTCAAAAACAGATGAGATTTAGGAAGAAAAATAAAAGAGAGAGAAAGAAAGGAAGAAAGAGGAAAAAGGAGGGACATCTTTGAAAAGGGGAGAAAAAAATCCAACAACCCCGTCTGCCCTCAAAAGACAGAGCTGTCTCAGAGTCCACGTCTTTAACTTGTGCCTATGAAGATGATTCTACGGGCTTATGTCTGGAGGCAGGCTTATTATTTTGAAATTTAAAAATAGAGACTTATCTCCATAAATCTCAAGTTTTAACCAAAGAAAGAAAAATACACAAAATGGCATTCCCCAAGCCTTTGGGTCCTGAGTCCAATGGCGGTACAGTACCCTGGCGAGATTCCCTGGTGTACGGCTGAGCTATTATTAATAGCCTAATAGCTACTTCCAGAAGATTCTGACAGCACTTGGCTCGTTCAACAGTCGTAATGCTAGTTTTTCAAGCTTTCCTCTTCTACCATCCCATCCTACATTGGTACAAGCATCAAAAAATAAATATTTTCCAAGTGGCTTTCTGTCTGCAATCACCCTGAAGGCAATTTATATTTCCAAAGTATGCCTGAAGCCAAGAGGTTGGCGCTGGGGACTTTTGCCTTGTCGGCAAGTAGAGAAATAAGCAGACAGACAATTGCAGTCCACTCCTTCATGACCAGCAAGCTGTTGTTCCGGCCCTGAATGTTCATGGGTGTTTTCAAATGAGCCTCAGACCTTCAAGAGAGCCCAGCACTCATAGAACTTTTTTTTTTTTTTTTTAACAAGACAAGATTATTCTGTTGCTGATTCTACACACAGCTAAAACCTCCTTCAGAAAACAGGCACGAGAAAAATCCACCCTTCACAAGTAACTACGAAGCCAATTCTCTGCTCCAGATTTAATGAGCTGAAATAGCCGGGCTCCGACTTTCAGGACATCTTTATAAATACAGAAAAGTTGTGAGTAAAACCGAGAACGCTCCGGGCCCCCCTCGTCCTGCCAACGTCCAGATCACATCTTACACCACCCAGTACATTTCTCGCTCGCTTCTGAAAC
>CABHPH010099116.1:0-16092 GCA_902168325.1 Peromyscus nudipes | reverse complement strand
GCCCCGGGTGGCTCAGCAGCTGGCGACGCCCCGGCTCGAGGCGGGGGCTGTGGCAGCAGCTGCAGCTGCGGCAGCGGCGGCAGCGGCAGGAGCTGCTGCAGCAGCGGCGGAGGCTGCTTCTGGACTCTTTGGGGTCGCGCAGTCGCAGCCCCAGTCCGGAGGCTCCGGGCGGTGCGTTGGGCGCTGCCGCGGCCGCCGCCGCTGCTGCTGTTGCGGACCACCAGGCGCCACCCGGACCCCCGCAGCCACCGGGGCCCCGGATGCCATCTGCACTTCGGGTGACCCTGCTGGCGAGTGTGCCCCAGCCTGGACGCCGTCCCCGGCCTGGTCTCCACTCCTCCGCCACACCTCCCATGACAGCTCCGGCACGAAGATGGCTGCGAAGGGCGCGCACGGCTCCCACCTGAAGGTGGAGAGCGAGATGGAGCGCTGCCGCGCTGAGGGCCACTGGGACCGCATGTTCGAGCTGGTCCGGCATCTGCAGACGTTGGGCATTTCCGGCGGCGGCAGTAGCAACCGGCGAAACAGCCCGAGCGGCAGGTTCATCTCTCTGGACACCGGTGAGTGAAGGCAGGGCAGGTTCGCCGGCCGCGAGTGCGCAAAACAGCACCGCCTCCTCCAGGAAGCACTGCTCCCACGACCCAGCGTCCCGAGCTGGCGCTGGGTGCTACCCTCCCGCTGCCGAGGCAGTTAGGAAAGTCTTTCTGCCCAAGAGAAAAAAACCACATGCAGATTGGGTGTTTGGAGAGAAGAGAGAGAGAAAGCTCGTGCCTTTTGCCAGTTAAGGTCATGTAGGTAACCCTACGGTGAAATGGAGGTTTCTGTGGGTATCAGAGGCGTGCATTGGACGGGGCTCTTGCCTCTCTAACTGCCTAAACTCCCTCAGGCTGAGTTTGTTCCTCCGTGTCTTCTCTTATTTCCCCTTCAAATGAAGTAGAGAACCGAGCTCTGTCCCCCCCAGCAGACTTCGACCGAGGCTTGTTGAGCGCCTGGGTAGGTCGGAGAAGAGGCAGGCGAGCCTCTGCTTCTTCTCCAGTGGCGGACACTGGCCCCATCCAGCCCTGGCAGTGGCTTTAGCAGTAGGGCTGGTTTAGCTGGGCTGGGCTCTCGTGCTGGGGCGGGAAAGCGCCCTGATGGGGCGGAGAGAGAACCCCGCCCAGTCTCCAGCCCCAGATCCTGTTTCGGGTGCCTTGCTTCTGCCTTGAGGGCAGTTCAGAGCCCCCCTCCTCCCCGCGTGTACACACCCACCTTTTCCGAAAGAGGCAGAGAATAAGTCTGGATATAAAGAGTTTCCCAAAACCACCCAGCCCAGGACGCCTCTGTGGGGAAGATGGAATGATTATAATAACAGTAATAGCCTATGCCTTTGCTTACTGTGTGTCAGACAAGTCCTCAGTACTCTAATCAAGCCATCACTCCTCACAGCTCGTCCTATTTGCTGAACTTTATAGGTAAATAACTTCAAATCCAGCCAGTAAGTTGTGAAATCTGAACCCAGGATCCTGAGTACATCTTGTCATCTGTGCTGTTTCTCAAAGATGCGTAGAACAGAATGCCCACCCTCGCAGAGCGCCCAGAGTGGGGAGCGAGGATGGTGCGCAGTTATGGATTGGATTATAGAGCTCAGAGGAAAGGCAACAGAGCTTCGGAGAAGCGGCGGACCTTGCAGCGGTCCTGCCTGATGTTTGGGAAGGGCAAGCAAGGTGTTCGCCCAAGGAAAGTGCTGCGTGCAGGGATCCCGAAGAGGCCAAGAGGTCTGAGCATGGCCTGGGGGCTCCTGTCAGCTCGTCCCTCTTCCGGGCACAGCAGAAAAATTGTAGCAATCCCTTGTGGTGGGGCTGGTGAGGGTGGTCTGAGAATTGACGCCCACGGTGGGTGGTTCCTGGGTAAGTTGTGGGAATCTGAGTGAGGTTGGCCCCACAGATCAAGGTGCCGGGCCTGGACAGGAAGCAGGGCCTCCTTCCATCCCCCGGGAGTTGCTTTTCCTAAGTTATTCTTTAGAGATTCTAGGGAGGCTCAGCACTTGGCTAGTCAGTATCCCGGGAGGAAAAGGCTGGAGCCAAAAAGGGAAGAGAAGAATGGATTCAAAGATGGACTTTAAAATCCGAGTCTGTAGTCGTAACCAACTGGGAGGCAAAGGCACTTTCGAGTTTGAGACCAGTCTGGGCTGTGTATTGGTGAAATTCTTTCTCAAAAAAATGCCCGAAACTAAGAGGATGGCGCAGAGTGGTGGAGTCCCTGGGTTTGATGCCCAGCACCAATGGTAACCATGAGCAACACAAACTTTTAGGACTCTTTTTTAATGTGCTCACCCAATGTGAGGTGAAGGCAAGGTATACCACGTTTTCCAAATCTAACCGGACCACCTTCTACAGAACCCCCTTGGGAAACACAGGCACAGCATCAGTTAAATTCTTACTCGTAACCCTGTAAGAAGTTTTCTCCTCATCTTTGATGTGGGGACACCGAAGCGAAGAGGTCACATCATGGGCACGTTGCTAGAGCTTGTGTTCATTCACGCACGAGTCCTTGCCAGCACGCTGGCACTAGTGGTCGAGTCGGGGCCTGAAGCTTGGGCTGTCTTTTACGTGAGAACTGACCAATATAAACGGGGAGACTGACCAGTGAAAAACAGGTGGCCTCTCCTTGGCTCTTGGGTAACGCTATCCCAATGTTCACACACACACACACACACATACACACACACACACACACACACACACACGCTTACACCAACAAGAGGAAGGAATCAAATGGCAAGAACATTTCCCACTCTCTTTCTCTGGATTCCTTAGTTACTCAAGAGAATGGGAACCTATCTGGGGGAAGAATAGTGTTGGCGCTAACCCCCAAACTGCAACCTAGGAAGCATAGTCTTTTTATTATTTTTTTGTGGATGTGATGGCACACGTCTTTATTTATTTTCCTTCCTTCCTTCCTTCCTTCTTTCTTTCTTTCTTTCTTTCTTAATATTATTTATCTTTATTTTATGTGCATTGGTGTTTGGTCTGCATGTATGTCTGTGTGAGGGTGTCAGGTTCCCTGGAACTGGAGCCACAGACAGTTGCGAGCTGCCATGTGGGCACTAGGAATTGAACCTGGGTCCTCTGGAAGAGCAGTCAGTGTGCTCTCAACCGCTGAGCCATCTCTCCAGCCCGGCACGCATCTTTAATCTCAGCACTGGGAAGAGGGCAGAGGCAGAGGGATCTCTGTGAGTGTCAGGCCAGCCTGGGCTACATAGTGAGACCCCGACAAAAGGGAAAAAAAAAGGATCTACGTTTTTAATTTTGTGTATTTTAATTATGTGTATAAGTGCATGCAAATGTGTTGGAGGCCGGCCCGAAGAAGGTTTTGAATTTCCTAGAGCTAGAGTTATGGGGGTTTGCAAGCTGCCTGATGTGGGTACTGGGAGCCAAGGTTGGGTTCCCTGCAACCACTGAGCAATCTCTCCAGCCTAGAAAATTATTAAAACCTCTCCTGTCGAGCCAGGCAATGGCGGCGCACACCTTTAACCCCAGCACTCAGGAGGCAGAGGCAGGTGGATCTCTGTGAGTTCGAGGCCAGCCTGATCTACAGAGTGAGTTCTTGGACAGCCAGGGCTACACAGGGAAACCTTGTCTCAAAAAAAACAAAAACAAAAACCAACCAACCAAACACCTCCTCACCTGTCCTGTCGGACTCTGAGTTGGTGACTGAAGGTGACATGATGTGGAAAAAGGCGGAAGGGACTAAGGGAGGGGTGGCTGAACCCAGAGGTCCCCGTTTCACTGAGGTCCTGCTGTGTGAGAGCTTCCTGTAGAGACTTAGCAAAAGTGGCATCGGAACCTAGGTGCCAGGAGGGGAGGAGGGGGAGGAGCCGGCTCCTGGGCTGGTTGGCTGAAGCAGAGCAGCCGCAGGCCTTTTTCCTGTCAGAGGCGGCTGCTCCCACCACGGGGGAGGCAGTTACTACCTCTGTGTGTGTTCTTCAAACTTACATCCGGTGTTTGGTGAGCCTGGGAGAGGGAACCGTGGAGCACCCACCGCCGCCTGTGGCGATGAGGTCTGGTCGTGTGAAAACAAAACCGTTGCAGTTATTTTGATTTTTTTTTTTAAACAACTTTTTTCTTTACTTTTCTTTATTTTAATTGAGGGGCAGGTGTGGAAGTCAGACCAACGTGCAGGAAGCCAGTTCTCTCCTTCCACCCTTTTAGGTTCTGGGGAACTAGCTCAGGTCGCCAGGCGTGGTGACAGGTTTGAGTTGAGCTGTCTTGCAGCCATCCAGTGTTTTAATTTTGTTAACACTTTATTATGAAACATTTACAAAATACTTTCAGGAAAAAGAAGGAAGCTCATTCTATTACCAACCAGCTTCAGGGGTTAAGAACTCATGAACACTCTTTTAAAATAGTAACACGCATGTTGATGTTGGTGGTGGTGGTGGTAGTGGTGGTGGTGGTCGTGGCACACGCCTTTAATCCCAGCACTTGGGAAGCAGAGCCAGGCAGATCTCTGTGGGTTTGAGGCCAGCCTGGTCTACAGAGCGAGTTCCAGGACAGCCAGGGCTGTTACACAGAAAAACTCTGTCTCGAAAAAACAAAAACAGTAACAAAAAAATTAGCATACAGCTTAATTTGGTGCATGCACACGTGTATGTGTTGTGCGTGCGGTGTGTGTGTGTGGGTGTGTTGTGTGTGTGCATGTGTGTGTGTGCATGCATGTGGGTGTGTGTCAGAGGACAGCTTGCAGAAGGCAGTCTTCTCCCGCCATGTGGGTCCTGGGAACCAGACACAGCTTTTCAGGCTTGGTCACAAGCACCTTTACTTACTAAGTCCTCTCGATGCTCCTGGCCAACTGGTGTTCCTCAGCACATTGCTGCCCCACGCTTTACTACCTCGGTACGCATTTATGAACTAAGAACCCATTAAAATGTAACCACGATACTATTATCGCCTCTCAAAGCCCCCCAGCTTTTGGTTTTGTGTTTTAGCTGAATGACTTGTTTCTTTAAGTGGGAAGATTGTTTTAAATACAGCTGTCCTTTAAATGTCAGATCAGGTGTTCTCGCTCACCTTCCCCTCCGAGGCCGAGCGTGGAGGGCCTCATCATTGCAAGCCTTTGGGATGGAAGCCACAGAAACTCCTTTGCCAGTGGAGGAGAGAGAGGGCTGACTTGACCCACACTTCCTAGCTGCCAATGGGCACGCGTGTTTTCCAAATGTGAGGGCCAGGCTCGAGGCAGTAGCTTCAAGGGAAGCGCTGGGACATGCCCCTGAGAGCTCTAGAGGCCTGGGAGGAGAGTAGCTGCCACAGGCATTCAGAACAGGCCAGGGGAGGAGAGGATGTGGCCGCCCAGGGAGGCCTGCTCGCCTCTGCTAAGGGCTTCCAGCATAGAGTGGGGTTGCCAGGGGTCTGTCAGGAAGGCTTCTTTATAACCCTGACCCAGGCCTGAACAGGGAGCAGGTTTGGCCTTTGGAGGACAGGGGTGTGCTTATCCACCAAACTCTTACTTGACAATGACAATTTAGGCCTTGGGGTCCCCAGGTGCCCTTTAGTTTCAAAGCTTTATCAGGGAAGAACTGTAGGAGAGGAAGAAGGGGAGGGAGTAAGGAGAAGGAGAACTGAGCAAAGGAAATAAAACGAATTCTGATACCTGCTGAGTGAGGGTCGGCTAAGCCAACAGATTAGGTAGAGGAGGGTGGAAATAAGAGTAGACAGCCAGAGGGGCTGGAGGTGCGGCTCTGGTAGACGCCCCTTCAGTATAACCCACCCCGAGCAGCACACACAAACACAAGGCTGACTCTGCCTGTGGTAGAGTGAGAGCCGCTTGCCCCTGCTCTGGGATTCACTAGCAGCTTTCGGCTTGATCCTACATCGGAGACTGCAGACTCTTCTTTATGTTTAAACCATCAGAGGCCAGCAAGGTAGCTCGGGGGCTAAAGGTGCTTGTTGTCAAGGCTGAGAGCCTGGGTTCTCTCCTTGTACCCATGTGGTGAAAAGTGGGACGCAACAGACTCCTTACAGGTTGTCCTCTGACCTCCACAAGCCAGACACGGCCAGTGGGCACCCCAGCCTCTGCGTGCCACCCCTCACCTATGCTCAGTAAATGTTTGTTCATTTGTTTGTTTGTTTTAGTTATCAAGATCTCTGCTCTGAGAGGCAGGAGAGACATTCTTGTTGGTCTGTGTTGTGCAGTTGGCTACAACCCTAACGAATCGCTAGACTTCATGAACAACGTGGGACCACTATCTACCCTTTAGGGCTGTGCAGGTTAAATAAACCTATACGATAAGTTATGCCTGGCACTTAGCAGGCTCACGACAAATATTAGTGCCCCTGTCACAGTCCTGTTCCCTCAGAATTTAGAGCAGTGCTCATCCAACACTTTGGAGAGGGGAGAGTTTTTGGTTAAGCCCCATCATCTGCTCTGATCTTTCCCACCCCACCCCCCAAAATGAGGCCTTATGAAAAGGAAAGAAAAAAAAAATACAGCTTTTCACCTTCTTTCTGATTTTTTTTTTTTTTAAATCATTCGATTCAGTCAATTCAACAGCGCTTTGTCTGGTTTCTACATGTGCACTCAAGTTTTCGCACACGTGGAGGGGTGTCACAAGCCGAGACCTGCGCTGGTGCACGCCACCCTGGGCGCCATGGCTTCAGAGGGCGCTCCCGTTTGTGGAGAGGGATGCGTTCTGGGAGCAAAGCAAGTTTCTCGTGGCCTGAAAGGTGTCTAGATGAGGGGCCGGGAGCTCTGGAGGGCTAGGTGACCAGCAGAGGTGGCTGACACTGTGGCCAGGTGGCCAGTGAAGCTTCAGGAGGTGGAGAGGCTCCTGGGGCTAAGGGGCAGGACCCTCTCACAGAAGGAGCCCGGGGAGGGACGCGATTCCCTGGAGCTGGCTTGGAACCCCGCTGTGGGTTTTACAAAGCAGGGCAGAGCCCTGAGCAATGTGCGTCCTTGCTAGATATCCGCCACTTTCTGGGCTGAGATTTGGAAATGAAGCTCTCCTTTTTCAGCCCTGGGTTGATTTAAATTTTATTTTTGAGTAGGTAGTATATTCACATGGTTCAAACCTATCAAAGGTGTCACAGGAGTGGAAAGTCTCACTGTGTCTTCAGCCTGTTCCCAAGGTTTTCTGACACACGAGCTCGAGTGCGTGCGTGCGTGTGTGTTCGTGTGTGTGTGTGTGTGTGTGTGTGTGTGTGTGTGTGTGTTCTGTCACTTGCACGGACAAACACACAGTGGCTTATGACTGCCGGCACTGTCGTGCACACTGCTTTTTTTTCTCTCTTCCTTTTTTTCTCTTGTGGGGCGGGGTCTCATAAAGCTGGCTTGGAACTCGCTCTTTAGACTAGGCTAGCCTGGAACTTGCGGAGAGCTGATGCTGCTGTGTCACTACCAGGATCTGCTCTCTCTGCCTGCTTCCTTCTTTCAACAACAGGGTCTCACCATGTCACTCCGGCTGGTCTTGAGTTCACTATATGTAGACCAGGGTGACCTCAAACTCAGAGAGAGCTGGCTGCCTCTTCCTCACTCTGCTCTGTTTAAGTTGATGTGCCTCCCACAGTTCCACATACAAAGCATCCTCAGTCTTTTTTTGGGGGGCCTGAAGGGTGTCCCTTTTTATGGACATACGGAATTTTAATTAGCCGCCCATTGATGGACATACAGCCTACTTTTTTTTTTTTTTTGCTAGTGTAAATGCTGCTGAGTGAGCAGGAATTATGAGTAGGTTGTTTTACATGTGCAAACGCATCTGTAGGATGTTGCCAAGTAGCCCCTTGTAGAAGTTTCTCCATTATCACCGGATGATAGTTTGAAAGGAGTACTTTCATAGGCAAGTCCTCAAAATGTTAATTTTTAAAATCTTGAGGTTGGTAGCAAAGGGTCTGATGGTGCCTCCTTGGGGCAAAACCCTCAAGGGACTGTGTGGCTGAGATTCAGGTCAGGGTGCTCTGTGCTTTAGAGAGGGAGATTGAGCAAAGGCGGTGATTCTCAGGATGGAGCAGTGTGGCAGCTGAAAGCATCTTGAAAAGGTGAGACAGAGTGGCTGTTCCTAGAGATGTAGCTCCCTGCATCTGTTGGCTTCCTCTCCCGAGAGCCAGGGGTCTGATTCATCAGACAGGCATTTATTAGGCACTTCCATTGAATAGTTCCTCATCCGGGGTGATGGGCAGGCAGTGAGCAGAGCCACCTGAGGCTGTTGGACTTTAAGCTTTGCACACCAGACATCTGGCTCCCCTGTGGGGAGTGTGTGTGTGTGTGTGTGTGTGTGTGTGTGTGTGTGTGTGTGTGTCCGTCCCTCTGTCACAGGTAACAAGAATGTAGTGGTGACAAGACTGGAATTTCATTGTGGTGGGGGGAAGCACAGTCAACTAGTCTAAAGCTACTTGCCAGGTAATGAGGTATGCAAATGAGCTCTGTATGTGAGAGGACTCTTGAACATAAATGTGCTGGACATGTTCAATGACCTGTCTTGCTACGCAAGACACTGTACACGCCACATTCACTCTTTGCTCCAGCTGCTGGGTTATCCCAAGCCACACTAAAGTCACTAAAGATGGAGCAAGTCAATTGCGCTCAACCTCAGAAACAGGAGAGTGAAATGTGCTGTTAAGCCACACCATACAGGTTCCCTCTTCCACGGCTTGGCTGGGTCCTTTTCTTTTTTAGATAAGTTCTTGCTCTGTTACCCAGACTGGCTCAGCACTCCCTGCCGTTCTCAAAGACTATTTAGGTTTATGGGAGATGCATCTTTTATTTCTCGGACCTGAGCCATTCATGTGCTGGGTAGGGGCAGTTAGGGGTCCAGGATGTCTGTCTACCATGCATGTTCAAGGATTCAGGGATCCTTGCCCTGTTTTTCAGATGACTTTGCGAAATTGCTGCTAGCGGAGGCCCTTCTGGAGCAGTGTTTGAAGGATAACCACGACAAAATAAAAGACTCCATCCCTCTGCTGGAGAAGAATGAGTGCAGGCTAACCGAAGCCAAAGATCGTCTGAGCAGCGTCCTGAACAATGGGAAGCTGCCGGTGAGTCTCCGGGTTATCTTGCTCCAAAGGTCAGGGTGGGGCTGGGCTCTCTAGGCAGCAGGTGTGCTCAGGTGGATTCCTCTGTATCCAAGTTGCTCTGATGGAGAAGTGATGGGGAGGGTAGCCCTGGGGTGCCTTCTTCTGTTATCTGGACCGTCCACTACTATCTGGGTGGTCCTTGAAGCCCTGGCTAGCCCACTTCTGTGGAGATGAGTGAAAATTAGCCACTGTGCTAACTTCTGCCACCCACTGGGCTCAGGAACTGCAGCATTTCATCAAGGCTTCCTGGGGACCTTTTACAATGTTAGCCCCAGTTCTGTGACCTGGGAGAGGTGGTTCTTTAGCCAATACGGCTCCATCTGCTCTGACATCTCAGACTCTGATGCTCCCTGATACTTTTTGGTGCTGTCTCCCAAAAAAACTAGACTAGAAATAAGATGCCCAAGAGACTTGGACTGATTGAAGGATGGGTTCTACAGGCTGCACTTTGAGAGTGAAATACTTTCTCGTCTGTTCCTTTTTGTGGAACTCTCTATTCGAGAGTACAGGGACATGAGGCAGAGACAGGAGAGGTGGCTAAGATTTATTTAGCAGGGGAATCTTTATCCTAACCTGAGGAAGTCTTACAGGAATCCTTCTACTTGGCCAGGTTGGGCGATTTGGGTCGACAGACCAAGAGCACTTCAAATTCAGAGTCAGAGTAGTTGATTTTTAATGTGTCAAGTGAAGACATTAGGAAAAAGCAGGTAGAACTCTATGGTTACCCTTGTTCATCAGAGACCACAGAGATCAGGATGGATATACTTCTTGGCACTGAGAGCAGCTTTTAGAACAGTGAACATTTCATTTTAGGAATCCTTCACTGTATTGCACTTAGTGCATGCCACCCCCCACAACTTAGTGGATGCCAGTGTTGTAAGCTGTCGATAGTCCGCAGGGGTCTACCCGCAGCCACGCCCGCTCATCGTGCCCTGAACGTGTCCTCCTGAGTCTCGCGGCCCTTCCTCCCATGTGCACGATCCCAGTCACTGCTCATGGCCTGCGTTTATCTTGCTCTTCTCTCAGGGGCAGTTCAAAGCTGTGTTCTAGACTTTGCCCTATTAATGTCCTTAGCTTCCTGGGATGGGAAGCAAGGGGTGGGTGTTGCTATCTTTCCTTCACCCTCAAGGAAGATGGGGCTGAGTAGGGAGGATGTGAGACCTCTCCAGGGAATGGCAAAGATGCCACACAGCTCAAAAGCACTGTGGGGTGGATTCCTCTGGGGATGTGTCACCTGTGACCATGACTGAGGAAATGGGTGGCCTCTTTGGGGAAACAAATGGTTTAAAAAAAAATCAGCCTTTGAGCATTAACAGTAGTCAGACAGAACAGGATACATGTGTAGGGGCACCTCAAGGCATTTGTGAGGCATTGTGGGAACTTAACAGAAGAGAGCTTCCTGGGAGCTGGGGAAGCTTCCAGGAGGAGGTGGGCCTGAGGGAACAGATGACAGTCTGGACAGGCTTGGGAAAGGTTTTGAGTGAGCCAAGGCAATGAAGGAATGGGAACTCTCCAAAATCAGAGAGATTAGCGGGGGTGGAGAATTTGGCTTTCGTGGGGCTTGGCTTTGCCTCACCCCTGTGTCTCTTACTTGGCCTCTCTGAGGGAGGAGGAGGATGAGAGTTATGGAGGCTCCCCCTGGGATCAAGATACCTTGACCTACCTACCCCCTTGCAGACCGGGAAATCACCCTCAGCGGGAGAGGTTAGGGGTTGGGACCAGAACTTCATCTCCAGAGTTCCCTGTGCAAAGAGCAATGGCCAGAGCCTGGTCTAAAAGGCCGGTTGTGCAAAGACTGTAGCAAGCTCTCTTAAGAGGTGGAAATCTTCAGAGTAGAATAGACTCACATCTAAGGCTAGAGTTTAGAGTTCAGGACTACTGCCCAGCCAGACCAGCTCAGCCTCTCTCAGTCAGCAGGACTGGCTGAATTGACAGTGAACACCTTCCCTGCTAGGGTGGCTTGACCAGGGCCAAGCAGACCAGCTGAGTCCCTAAGGAGGCCTGAGAGTCCTCTGAGAGAGTGGAGATTTACATATAAATAGCACTACAGAAAGCAGGGTTTGGATTGGGTATTTGGGGCCTCCCAGGGTCTACACTTAACCCTACTTCTGATAAGATGTGAATGGTGACCCAGCAGACCTTCACCTCTTGTCCTCTGTCCCATGCAGCTAATGTGGCTGATCCCCCTTCTAAAAGTTCTGCTGCATGGGTAGACGTGCCAACTTCAGGGTCCTCGTGGGCTCTTTCTAAAGCCTTTCACCTAATTCTCTAATTTCACCCAACACACACACACACACACACACACACACACACACACACACACACACTCGCACTCACGTATGCACGCATGAATGCACGCATAAACTTTGGCTCACTTCCTGTCCTCAAGTATTCAGAATAAGTGCTGAATTCCTGAGGAGCCAGCCTAGATTGTGGGAGCCTCAAGAGAGAGAAGACAGGACCCAGTTCTGCAGCTGTCTGAAGTGAAGACACACACACACACACACACACACACACACACACACACACACACGAAGCAATTGGGGACATGTCATAGCATTAAGAGCCACAGTGTATACAGTGGACTCAGGTGTGGAGGCAGTGGGGCACAGGCATCATGGAAGACTTCCTGGAGGAGGAAGGAGAGTTCTGAGCAGAGTCTTGGGCAATTCATGGTTTGGGGTTCAGTAGGGGAGGAACAGGACGCACACGGTGGAAGCTTTGGAGCAGGAACCTGCTAACATGTCTCTGTGCTTTCAGCCACAGTACATGTGTGAGGCCATGCTGATCCTGGGCAAGCTGCATTATGTGGAGGGCTCGTACCGGGATGCCATCAGCATGTACGCACGGGCCGGGATCGATGACATGTCCGTGGAGAACAAGCCCCTGTATCAGATGCGGCTGCTGGCAGAGGCGTTCGTCATCAAAGGTAGTTGTGCACAGCTGTTTGGGCCTCCCCCACCGCCCAGCGGCTCCACCCGGGTCTCGGGTGTCTAGAGCAGGCAGCAGCACAGGGCAGTGGACGGTGATGAGGGTGGGTCTGCAAGGTCGTGTCCAGATGTTAACCCCAGGCCACGGCTACACACCGCTAGTCAGGGGAACGGCAGCCGGGTGCTCCAGGGACTCTGAGGACTCAGGTTCTCACCTGGGCCTTGTTGACAACTAGTTACCAAACTGGATGCCCTGGGGCAGGCTGCCTCTTCACCTTTCCGGGCTTCTGTTGACTTATTTGTAAAAGGAGGTTGCGATACCAGCCCTCCCAGTGTTCTCTGGCCAGATGAGTTGTATAACCAGGTCAAGAAAAACCTTAAAAGGCATGCCAGTCCTTGTCAGGGCTGCTCTATCTAGTGATCGGCTAGGATCTGTCACTCTCCAGGTGTGGGGCCCCTGTTGTGAGCAGAGAGGGGAAGAACAGAGAGAGGGGCTGCAGAGATCCAGTGATAAAGACTTCCTGTCCTGGAGGAGCTCTCAACCCTCCCAGGGCAAAGAACACTCTAGAAGAAACACAGGGACACAGGATCAGTGAGAGGAATTTCATGAAGGGGCCTGGTTCCCGCTTGTGTTGATATCACACACACACACACACACACACACACACACACTCACGTGGCACACTTTCTGCCCTGGGTCTTAGTGGCAGTGAAATCCTCTCCTCCCAGACTATTACTGAAATTCTGGGATGTTTGAACATCTCTCTATTCCAGTAAAATCAACCCTCCAAGAAAAGTCTAGAAAAGCCACCTGTACTCCTATTGGGATTTGGAGCCTGTCACTGGTAGAGTATGTGGTACCCTCTTTCTGTGTGGGGAAATTGAGGCCTATAGAGGAAATGTACCTTGCCCAAAGTTACCCAGATGGAGTGAGGACCAGAACCTTTAGTCTGTGATGCTGGCATGGGAAAACGAGAGTTTGCTCCCTGTCCTGATACATTCCTCTGTGGGCTTTGGGTCCTCATAGGAGTAACTGTAACGTCTATGGATGCCCTGGACTCTGGCTGGAGGGGCCTAAGGTCCCTGAGTCCTTTTCCTATTGGGTCCCCATCATCCTAGGAAGCCTATACCACATTGGTTTCCCTGGGAAGGTGGGCTGGAGAGCAAGTACCCACATGGTAAGGGCCAGTCTGGAAGGGCCTTCCTCCTCAGCTTGCTCACCTCGCTCTGTGCCTGTGGCACTGGCCGGTAGCGGGAAGTGAACGGTTTTTGGTGCTCAGGTCTTTGGGGGTCTCTTGGGAACCACTTCAGCTGTGGATGTCCTGAACTGAACATCCACCCTTGGGGCTCTTTTCAGTCCTTTCTCCAATCAGCCTTGCTCAGTACATATTGCTCTCTGTGTCCTGCTCTCTACTCTCTCCAGCATGCCTCCAGCTTCTTGGGGGAACACAGTCCTGGTGGTCAGAGGTCCTGCCAGGGAGGTAAGGATCCGGCATTGCTCGCGTGGGCCGCTCAGCTGCAGGCTGTGCTGGCTCCCCATCCCTCAGTGACTGCATGTGCCAACCCTGGCCCCTTGCCTGACTCCTCTCCGCTTGTCTTCCCTGTCCTGTTGCAGTGACCACACCTGCTGCTTGGCATGTTGGGGTTTGCCTGAGCCCCTGTGTGCTCGAGACCATGCCCAAGGCCATCAGTGTATGCATGCTGTGACTTAACCGAACCTGTGGGGTCTGGTGGGTCTCTTCACCCAGAGGGCACCAAAGGAGACGGGAAGGGCTGGTTGTTGGATTGACTTCATTTGAGAGCACGGGTGTAGTGACGGCAGGAGCCCGGAGCTCACTGGGTCATGTACTAATAGCCATTACATCCTCACTGCAAGCCAGGTGTGACCTCACCTGAATCTGCACACCCCTGAGTCGGTGTTCTCTCTTCCCGTGTTACACATGAGGAGCTGAGGTTAGAGCAGGTGGCTTCTGCCAGAGCACCCAGCACAGGATTGGAACCTGGGCAGCCAGACCTCATAGACAACCTCTGATGTCATGCTCAGAATTCTAGGCAGGAAAGAGTTAGACCAAATCCTGTGTTATAATGAAACAGGTTGATGGAAGGGAAGCCATTTCCCCACTACATCAGTTAGCTTCTATTGAGACTAGCATCCTCCATGCCCCAGAAGCCTGTCAGCTTTGGCTCTTTCTGATTCTGCGTGGTCTCTGAACGAGCCAGCTTGACCCAGTTCCAGCACTTCCGGCTGTCAGACTATAGTTTTCTTTTCCCTTTACCATTTTTGCATGCTCATGTTTGTGTGTGTTACATGCATGCATGTGTGGATACGTGTTTGTGTGTGTGTATGTGGGTCCTCTTGCCTGTGTGTACATGCATGTATGTGGGGCTCTGGAGTTGATGTCGGCACTCATCCTCAATTGCTCTTCTGCCGTATTCATGGAGGCAAGGTCGGTCTCTCAGCTCAACTCAGAGCTTGCCCTGAGGATCTTGTTTCTGCCTTCTGAGATTGGGACTACAGGCAGGCTGTCATGCCCACCCAGCATTTCTGTGGGTTCTGGAGGTCCAAACTTCGGTCTTTATGTTCGTACAGCAAGTCCTTTAACCATGGAGCCATCTCCACAGCCCTAGACTACAGCTTTCTGACCCTTTTGTTGGGGGGGTTCCATGTAGTGCTACCCAGTGCACACCTGGCTAAGAGGGAGAGCACAGAGCTTTTGTGTTAGAGGGGAGCCTGAACTCGCCAGCCTGGGAGACTTGATGGGGCCAAATGTGAGCTGCTACTCTTCTTCTGGGGTTTGGGACAGGCTTCTGATCTCTCTATCCTGTCCTCAAAGCTTGTGAAAGCACACTCAGCTCACCATCTTCCCCCCTTCAGAGCAGGACTTGGCAGTGTGGCCCTCAGAGCATCTAGAAGGACCTGAGGTACACCTCCTTATCAGGCTGGGGCTCCTGTTCCCAGGGAGGCAGAGATGATGACTCCAAACCTCACTGGGGACCTTGAGAGAGGGCTGGCTGTAGTAGTCTTGGGTTTCTGTTGTTTAAAGAACAGCATGTCTATAGGATGGGGAATACACGACCATTCAATTTCTCTAAGGGTAAAAAGAGGTATTGTCCATGTCAGGTTCATTCAGAAACAATAGAGGACTGGCAGAGTGGCCCTCTTGTTTAGTGGCATTCCCAGTGGGTGAGGGCTCAGTCAAGCAAGATGTGAAGAGACATCATGACCAGGGCAATTCTTTTTTTTTTTTTTTTTTTTGGTTTTTTCAAGACAGGGTTTCTCTGTGTAGTTTTGGCACCCGTCCTGGATCTCACTCTGTAGACCAGGCTGGCCTCAAACTCACAGAGATCCGCCTGGCTCTGCCTCCCGAGTACTGGGACTAAAGGCGTGTGCCACCACCGCCTGGCGACCAGGGCAATTCTTATAAAAGAAAGCATTTAATTGGGGGCTTGCTTACAGTTGTCATGGTGGGAGCATGGCAGCAGGCAGGTGTGGTGCTGGAGAAGTAGCTGAGGGAGACCAGCAGGGTTTTTGAAACCTCAAAACCCGCCTCCAGTGACACAGGTCCCCCAACAAGGCCACACCTCCTAATGCTAATCCTATAAGAGTTCCTCCCCCTGGTGATGAGGCTTTCAAATGTAGGAGCCTAAGGGGGGCATTCCCATCCAAAGCACCTCACCTGAGGACCTGAGTTCAGTCCCTGGGACCCACGTGGTGAAAGGAGAGAACTTATTTCTGAACCTTGCCCTCTGATTCCCATGCTGTGTGCACCTAGGTGAATAAATGTATAGAGAAGCCGAAAACAATACAAACATACATTTCCTCCACTAAAATAGGAAGATACTTTGATGAAGAGACCTTCCATCTCTGAAATTCCGTCCGCTTTCTTTCTCTTGAGTCATTGTCCTTGCTGGTCGCAGCCTTCTTTTCACTTGATACACGAACCTTGACGTTGCTTTTCACTTGATGCACGAACCCTGACGTTGCCTTTGGACAGTTTAAGCGCCCCCCGCACAGGAGTTTCCTAGGTTATTCAGCCTATCGCCTCTCCTCCGCCAGGCTCACTAGGAACCTTTTGCCGTGTGTTTACCCTCTTCTGTCAGCTCAGTGGGCTCCTTCG
>CABHPH010099115.1:0-32013 GCA_902168325.1 Peromyscus nudipes | reverse complement strand
TGTGTGTGTGTGTGTGTGTGTGTGTGTGTGTGTGTGTGTGTGTGTGTTAAGGTTTCTGTTGCTGCAACCAAACACCATGACCAAAGAGCAAGTTGGGGAGGAAAGGGTTTATTTGGCTCACACTTCAGCACTGCTGTTCATCACTGAAGGAAGTCAGGACAAGAACTCAAACAAGGCAGGAACCTGGAGGCAGGAGCTGATGCAGAGACCATGGAGGAGTGCTGCTTACTGGCTTGCTCAGCCTGTTTTCTTATAGAACCCAGGACCACCAGACCAGGGATAGCACCACCCATAATGGGCTGGCCTCTCCCTCATTGATCACTAATTGAGAAATGCCTTACAGCTGGATCTCAAGGAGGGATTTCCTCAGCTGAGGCTCCTTCCTCTCTGATGACTCTAGCTTATGTCAAGTTGACACACAAAACCACCCAGGACAATATGGTTACTCATAATATAGTCCCATTAGCAGCTGGAGAATTCATTCCTTGAATAGTCACTGATAGATGGAATTCTGGTCTTTGTGGATGAGTCAGTGAAGCCAGTTCCCCCTCGTGGAACTCTGTGCTGGCATCGCTGCAGCCACGTGTGGTCCTTAAGCATTTGAAACACAGCTGCTGTGATGGCAGGGCCCATTTATAATTATTGGCCATTTTCAGTAAGGTTTAAACGTAAGCCACATTGGCAAGGGACTACTATTATCGGATGACCCCTCTGAAAATTAGACCAGAATTCCATGGCTTGGGTCAGAAATGGGGTTTTCATTCTCCTTTTCCATAAATCATACTTTCAGACACTGGGGCAGCCATGGGTTGGGGATCCTGAACCCCCCCCCAGACATCCTTGTGAGTTTCATTCCTTTCCTCCCAATTCACATCATTTCTCTGTACTTCTGCATGTAATTATACAAAGTATTTCATTTGGGTAATAGTAAAAGTCTCCAAAATTAAAATTATAGAAATAAAGATAAACTGTTTTTTTCCAAATCAAAATTAACAGACAACTTAATCACCTATTCCTCCATGTTTTATTTATATATATATATATATATATTCACTTTTTAAAGTATTATTATTTTTATCTATTTTTTGTTGTGCCTGGTACTGAGTTATCCAAGGACCTTTTAATAAATTTATGGCCTTTATATTCTTTTCTCCACCCTCGTGTGTGTGTGTGTGTGTGTGTGTGTGTGTGTGTGCGCGCGCGCGCACGCGCGCGCGTCATGGCACTTGAGTGGAGGTCAGAGCATCACCCACGGAGCCGGTCTCTCTTTCTACTCTGTGGGTCCCAGGGATCGAACTCAGGCTTGGCAGTTACTTCCACCCACTGATCCATCTTGCAGGCCCTATAAAGACGTTTTTATACCCGTATATGATGTGATACACTCGGTGCATAGCCCTCCCCATACCCACTATGCTCACTCTTTTTTTTTTTCCTGTGTTGGCTCCCTTTCTTCCTCCTAGACGCCACACAGTGAGAGAAAACATGCAATGTTTGTCTGAGGTTTAACTTAATAGACTCCAAACCAAATTAATCAGAAAAAAATAAAAGTGATTTCGGACTAAATATGGGCATGTTCCTTATTATGGTATTTCAGACTAGGCGCGAGCTGCTCTCTTGTTAATGTGGATAGTCCATCTTTATTCTTTAAGGAAGCTCCTTTCTGATGCCCAGGATACGAGAAAGCTCTTGTGGAAGTCAGGAATTCGATAGCAGGAGGACAAGAGAAGTGACCTTAGTGTAGACGGCTGTGAAATGGCTTGAAATAACTTGAATGTTCTGTTGTATGTACTCCACACGTGTATGAGAGAAGTACTGTGGACCTCCCTCCCAACTGGAGGCCTTTTCATTGTTGAACGCCTGTCACAGCCGTGACTAGCAGATACTTGGATTTGCAATATCAGACTGTGCCTTCGGAGCCTCGGGCTTGCTTTCCTGAGCTGTCACCATTTGTCACCATGAATTCTCTGACCCAGAGAGCCCCCCTCCCATCCCTGTCCTACCCCGCCACACACACACACACACACACACACACACACACACACACACATGCCACCAAACAAGCCAATCGAGAGGGTCGGCATATCCCCTGTTGGTGGGTACACTGAGGTACACACTTCAGCTCTGTAGAACCTGTGTCTTTTGCCCCTTTGCCAAGAGATGGGCACCTGGATTAATTAAGCAGCTTCTGGGCCGGGTGGCTGTTATATGTTAGTCCAAGTTGGCACCACCTGCCAGGCACCTGAGGCAAGGTGGTGGCACGGCTGCTCTGCATGGCGGGTCGTCACTGCCTGCTGTCCCACCCACGAAAAGGAGACAGTAAGAGTGGGGACCAGCATCAAGCCCCTCACTTCCCGTGGTCAGGGATTCCTCCCCGCTTCGTGCTCAAGAGCTTCCAGTTGAAACAGTCGTTTTAGAATCCAGATTCCCTTCGAATCCTGGCTGTGTGCACACTTCTCCCAGTTTTACTTGTGTGGGGCCCGGGAATGGACAGGAACTGAGGTTCGAGTTGTGTGGGGCATCTGGGACATCTGCTTCCTTTTCTCTGATTGCTGACTGTTGATCTTCAGTATGTATTTTCTACTTCATTGCACTTCGAGGAAAGGACTGAGGCACAAAGTAAGTGGGGTGAGTGAACCTTTATGTAGGACAGAGCTAAGGTAACACAACCATGCTCTCAGACCTTGCCGAAGGACAGACTTTAAGAGATGGCAATCTGCCTGTCGGGTGGGGTCGACTTCCATCTGAAGATGGGTGAGTTGTCTAGGGTCCTTTCCGCACCCCCACTTGCCTACAAGAGGGAGGGTGCCCTCAGAGACAAGACCAGGTTGCCACCTCGCTCTGTGACAGAGCATCAGGGCAGTTCCAGTGTTCCCTGAGCAGAGGCTCAGTGTCCTTGGTGACACACTCGTTACCTAGGAGACGCTGGCAGCAGGACCCAGGCCTGCAGAGGAGATGAGAGGCTGTAAATGAGGACAGTCCTGTCGCCAACCAGCTGCTCACCAGTGCTGCCCTTTCAGTGAGGTTCCTGCTGTCTTCCCAGGGCCACCGGGAACAGCCTCAGTTATGGCTACACATAATTGCTGATTGTTTTGAACTTACGTTTACGAGCCTGTTTGCAACATCCAGTGCGTCGTTGTTGAAACCTCACAGAGTGTATTCTGCACCTTCTGATGAAGGATAAAAATAACTCGAAGGCGTGCTTTCTGACAACAGAATGAAGTTCCGACAGGTGTTTTCCTCTTGCACCCTTGAACCTTCTGCTTCCTCCTTGTTCTGTGCCTCCCTATCACCCCCACATCCCCTAATGCTCTCTACTGCTGCCAGTTTCCGATTCTCTGCACCCTTGGGCACTCATTGCAGGAGGCAGAGAGAAGCTGGTGCGGACGTGCGTCTCCATCTCAGCCAAGGTTGTCTTTGGGCAGCCTGGGCTGACTATTTTCCTAGAACAGAGCATGTCCAGGCTGGTGAGGTGGCCTCTGAGGTGGCCTCTAAGGTCGTCTCGGTGGTAGACATTCTTATGGTCATGGCTGGCGGCGCGAGAGTAACACTTTCTCAGCTGTGCCCAGTTCATGACCGTCCACTCCTGGGGGCATTTTCTAGGTGAGGAAACCTGGGCCCAGAGAGGAAGTGATTTTTCCAGTGACATTGCTACTGGTTCCCCAGTACCGAGGTGTGCCTGCACTGTGGTCAACAGTACGGGGCACAGGAGGATCCTGGGGCTTGGGAGTAGATGTTTCAGCCAGGTTTTGCACCTGGGCCCCCAGCAGCTTCTCCCTCCATTTGTCCTTGTGTGTTGTGTGTTCTCCGTTCTGGGATTCACCACTGCCGTCTCTCTGAGGACTATGGTCTTATCTGTAAGATGAACAATTGTGTTAGAGCAGTGGTCCTCAACCTTTCTCATGCTGCGACCCTTCAATACAGTTCCTCGAGTTGTTGTGGTGACCCCCCCACCCCATAAAACTGTTTTCATTGCTGCTTCAGAACTGTGGTTTTGCTACTGTTGTGAATCATGTTATAAACATCTGTGTTTTCCAGTGGTCTTAGGCAGCCGCTGTGAAAGGGTCACTTGACACCCCCCAAAGGGGTTGTTGAGAACTACTCGGTTAGAGGATTATTCTTTTTTCCATCAAGTCTATTTTGCGCCTGCCTTTCATTGCAAAGTGTTGCTTTGGCAACACCCCTATGATGTGAAAGGTAAGACTGCATGGTGGTGACAGTGGCCAAGTCTGTGCCTGGCACTTGCTGAGGACTGTATGTAAACCACCTTCAGCTGACTGATTTAGACCTCACAACAGGACAGGAAGACCTCATTACTGTCCCATTCTATAGACAAGGACTCCAGGGCCCAAAGAGGTAAGGACCACCCAGCTCTGTATCGTAAAAACAGGACACAGACCTGGGATCTGCCTCTTGCTCTGTGACGTGCTGGTCAGTGCTGTTCCTTGGTGTGTGGACAGATGGATGTCCAGAGCCCTCTGCTGCTCCTGAGATCCTCGCTAATGCCCACTGTCAGCCCTGCGGGCCCTTAGTCTTTTTCCCTACCCTCTCGAATTTGGTCTTCCTTAGAGTCTAGTATATTGTTGCTGTGGCAACCCCTCCCATATAGTTACAACCCTCAAGGCAAGCACTCTGGATGTCACATGCCTTTTCCTTGAGATTGACTAAAATTAATTGTTTATCAAATAAAGGAAACAAGGAAGACTTGTCAGCATTAGTATCCTTTTTCAATAGCTTTTTGTGTGTGTGTGTGTGTGAGAGAGAGAGAGAGAGAGAGAGAGAACGAGAGAGAACGAGAGAGAACGAGAGAGAACAAGTTTTGAGAGTTGGTTCTCCACGTCCATCAAGTGGATTCCTGGGATCTAACTAAGGTCTTCAGGCTTGACAGGAAGCACGCTTGCTTGTTAGACCGTGTCACTGGCCCCAGTGATAATATTCCTGATTATCAAGTTGTGCATTGTAAGTGATATATACTGAAAAATTTTATATAGAAAACATTCCCCGACTGTCAGTACGTTTGGCACATTACCTTCCTTAGAACAATCTTAGAGAATGTAATGATTGAGCTTCTTCAGTGAAAGTTAACTTTTAGGGCTCTGTTTTTACAGACCAAGCGAATTTATCAACTGCTTGCACACACACTTCCGTTCATGACCCCAGAACTGAGTGGTGAGGATGTTCAAGCTTCAGATAGTGATAAGGAATAGGCTGGCAGATGGCTGTGACACAGGGTGATGATATAGGTGAGCTGAAGATGGGCTCTCTGAAGGCAGGATGACATCAGTAGAGCCATCCAGAGTTGACTGTCGGGCAAGACCAGTTAGTGCATGGGCTCTGTGTCAGGATTAGAAATGATCTGTTCATGAGATGGCAAGGGCTTAGAGGATGAACTGTTGTCAGGAGACTATTCCCAGTGAGGTAAAGGTGTAAAGCCTGATCACGTGGCCGATAGGCTATAGGCAGGAATTTTCATTTCATTGTGGTAAGAACAGGGCGGATTGCTGAAGAGGCGGCTCAGAAGGTAAAGTGCAAACAAAATTACCTGAGTTCAGTCCCTAGAACACACGTGAAAACAGCGTCTTCCAGACCCAAGAGAACTGATGCACGTATGAACTCACAGGGTAACAATATGCACAGGGCCTGCACAAGTTCACGCCAGGAAAAAAAATTCCCGGCACAGAGAAGGGGAAGTGGACACAAAGTCCCATCCCTAACCAAGAAGCTGTTTGCAATGGACCTGCTGGGAAAGGAAAAATCAGTTTCCTCCAATGGAGTGTCACAGGTCTATCAACCGCACTCCAGGGCAGGCCCCACGCTCAAGAGTAGTTGGCCAACGCAAACAGACTCCTTGGCTTTGGCGTGCTTTTTTTTCGGTTTGGTTTACTTTGGTATTTTTTGTGTTTGAGGGTTTTTTGTTTGTTTGTTTTGATTTGGGGGGTTAAGAGAGACAGAACATGAAGTTGGGTGGGAAGGAAGTGGAGAGAATCTAGGAGGAGTTGGGGGGGGGGGGGGGGGGGGGGGAAAAAAATTGATCAAAATATAGTGTATGAGAATAAAATTTAGAGCCAATAAATAAAAAGGCATTGTGGGATGTCTTACCATTCCAGCGCTGAGGAAGTAGAGACAGGAAGACTCCCTGGGTTTTCTGATCAGCCACACTAGCCTAATCAGTGAATCCTAATCAGTGAGTATCAGGCTAGTGAGAGAGGGGGAAAAAAAGGTGAATGGTGCCCAAGGTTGTCCTTCGGCCTGCACACAGAAACAACAAATGATACATACACACACATAGAGGGGGGAATAAGAGAGTAGGAAGCCATTAGAAAGGAAGGATATAAACAGATAATCTTTCTAATGTAAACACATATTCTCTCTCTTCTTTCTCAACATAATACATCATTGTATTGTGATTTGCCCCTCTTCCTAGAAAAGCAGATTTTTGGAATGCATTTAATTTGACAAGTTGAGTATTTCAGGTTTGACTACATATAACATTTAAAACATGATGGCATGAATTTTCCCACTGTCCTGCTTTATTTAGTCAACCAACTTTGCTCAGTAAAATGAATCCCGATTTCTTAGGGAATGAGGATCCATCTGTACCCTTGATAGTCTCTCTGTTGCTGTGATAAACAGCATGACCAAAAGCAACTTGGGGAGGGAAAGGTTTATCATGGAGGGAAGCCAGGGCAGGCACCTGTAGGCAGGAACTGAATCAGAGCCCATGGAGGAAGCTTCTAAACTTGCTTTTCTGTATATAACAGGACCACCGGCCCAGGGGTAGCACTTCTCACAGTGGCCTGGGCCCTCCCACAGCAATCATTAACCAAAGAAATGTTTTTGTCAGATATGCCGAAAAGCTGATCTGATAGAGATGATTCCTCAGTTGGGGTTTCTGGCTCACCCATTCCGGAGATAAGCCGGGTGGGGGTAGAGGCTCCCTAGATGTTTTGCACAGGAGATACTTATCAGTCCTTTTAGGCTGATGACTTGATACTTTAATGTTAGAAATGAAATTGCATTCCAAGGTTAGGCCTTCTGTTCTGTTTAACTCTGTGTTTAGGTGTCTTGAGTCATGGGATAATGGGGCACCAGTGACCGCTGGTTTTCCAAAGTTAATCGACTCTGGGAGATTGAGGCCGCACCCTGCAGTTAGAAATTACACTTGGCGCAGTGGTGGCTATAATTTTGTCATTTGTCTCTGGCTGGGCTTGACTACTAGAGCCTGATGGAGAGAGTGACATCTAGTGGATCTTGAGTAGACGAGCCTCTGTGGGCCTTGCAGATGTTTAATTAATCATCTAAGTACCTGTTGAGGGGCCAGCTCCTTTTTTTGACCCTTGGCACATCCTAAAAATATATCCCCCATATTCCTGATGAGTGTGTCAAAAATAGGAAATTTTTATGAGTATTGCTTCTTTGCTAATTTATTTTTTCTTCCTCTAGACAGAAGATCCAACCATGGAGAGACCCTATACATTTAAGGACTTTCTCCTGCGACCAAGAAGGTGAGGCTTGTGGGTGGGTGTGGGGGGTGAGTGTTTGCAGTGCTGGTTTCTCCGAGGACCCGTTTCAGCAAACACCTTAAACGAGAAGGATGGAAACAAGCCAGGCCCTTTGTAACTGGTTTTCTTCCTGTGTGCAGTCATAAATCGCGAGTCAAGGGGTTTTTGCGGTTGAAAATGGCCTACATGCCGAAAAACGGGGGTCAGGATGAAGAGAACAGCGAGCAGAGAGACGACATGGAGGTATGAGCGACAGCTGCGGGCCCTGGCCTCTCTCCTGGCTGCTCATCTCACTCGTATTACACTCTGTCATTGAAGGAAGTGAATGTTTGTGAACTTCACTACACATGCGTGTCTGACTACTCCCTGGGTTTGTCTTTGAAAGTCCTCCAGTGTGTGAGATCGTTTTTTTGCCAAAGTGAAGTTCCCGTTTTAGGTCACAACACGAACACTAGGAAGAGCAGCTCTTTGCACAGTTGTATCGGTTTCCTGTGTGTGTGGCTGCTGTTAGAATACCCAGCCAGGGCCACTGAAGGAAGAAAGGCTCACATTTCAAGCCAGTGAAGTTCATCGTGGCGGGGAGGTCGTGGAAGTGGGAATGTGAAGCACCTGGTCAGAGTGTATCACAGTCCGGAGACAGAAAA
The DNA here is from genome assembly GCA_902168325.1 of Peromyscus nudipes. Classification (NCBI taxonomy): domain Eukaryota; kingdom Metazoa; phylum Chordata; class Mammalia; order Rodentia; family Cricetidae; genus Peromyscus; species Peromyscus nudipes. Next base: position 23,870 of record CABHPH010099115.1, on the reverse strand, counting down.
TGGGGTTCAGCTGTAAATCCACAAGCGCCCCCCCCCCCGCCTCAGTGACCCCCCCCTTCCTTCAGCAAGACGCCACCTTCTAAAGGTTCCACAACTTTTCCAAGTGCGTCACCAACTGAGAACCAAGTGACAAATGCATGAGCCTAAGGAGGACATTTCAGAACAGTGTAAGACATCTACTCTAGACATTCCCACTGCCAGAAAAAAAAATCTCAGTGTTAATCTGGACTTTCAATTCTTTTTAGGTTCCTTTTAGTACTTGAACTTGCTCCAGAGCGGATGGGGGTTGACTTAGAAACTCTCTCCCCATTTCTGGTTCATTTGGTCCACAGGTGGCAGTATGTCTTGCAGAGCCATCCTTGGGAACTGCCATTTTGCTATTAGCTCTCCAGAAGAGCGTTCCGCTGTGTCCTCTTCCGGGCATAGTTGACTTTTCACTTTCTGGTCACATGTCTGTACTGTGGGTCTCACTGTACCATCTCGGCATATGCTGTAGACAGCACTGTTCCGTTAGCTCAGTTCTCACATTGTTCTGAAGGCTCCCATTGAACAAGGCCTCCCGGGCTGTTTCCACACCTGTTTACGGCTGTCCCACATGTGTGGCACTTGAATGATACAGTGGTAGGCGAGTCGACCAAACCCCCTCGAACCAAGAGGCCACATTTCTAGGCAGCGTTTCCCCATAAGCTTCCACAGCTACCACCCCCTGACAGGGACTAAAGTGGGCGGCAGGCCAGAGTGGACTTTGAGACTTTCCCAAGCAAAGCGACAGCTTGCTGTGTGAAATCCAAGGAATTTTGTACCCTCTTCTCATCTTCCAACTGCAGTAACCAGTGAATCGGTTGATTTTCCGCTGGCTTTACCAGGGGATGTTAGGAAAGCGATGTTTAATGCCGAAGGTATGTGTCGCAACAGCGCAGCTCGGATCCTGGCACCAGGCAGTCTGTTTGGGCAGTGCCTAAGCTACAGCAGCAGTTTCTAGACAACGTCTGGCTCACAACTGTAACAGATACTAGGCACACCAACCCCAGGCCATCCTCACTGGGGACCGATAACCCTGTCCCTACACCGGTAACCTGTGCCGTGCTTTCTTTTCGCGCACACAGCACACACTTCATGGTGGTGTTGAAAGGGTGACAGCTGTGACAGCTTGGGCTTGTCTCATGTCACTGGCTTTGTGCAGCCCTAGAGGTCTTTGAGTCAGAATAACGACTGGAAATGTAAACTGCGATGATGTGACGTAGACACTAAACAGGGCAGGCGTGGTGGTGCGGCAGGCTAGTGCGCCTTCGGTCCAGTCTGGTGTGATCCGTGGAACCCACATGGTAGAAGGAAAGGACTGAGACGTGCAAGTTGTCCTCTGATCTTGTACACCTGTGCCGTGTATGCACACGTGAACTTACATATACACATCCACACCCAAATGAATGTTTTAAAATGTGAACATAAATGGAGTCTCCAAATGTGGTGGTCATCTTAGAAACTGGCATGATTAACTGGCCGTTGCTCAGATGAGTTTTGAGACCTTGAATTGGTTTTTCTCCCTCGGAGGGCGACTCTCTCTCAGTGTGACGCAGGAAGCCATTGCAAGACCCAGAGTGCGGCAGAGTAAGGCAGAAGGACATCACACTGGGATTGTCTGCTCCTGTGATCTGGAGCACAGACTCATGACCTCCCACTAACTTTCCTCCACAGCACGGATGGGAAGTTGTTGACTCAAATGACTCAGCTTCCCAGCACCAGGAGGAGCTCCCTCCGCCTCCCCTGCCACCAGGATGGGAAGAGAAAGTGGACAATTTAGGCCGCACTTACTACGTCAATCACAACAATAGGAGTACGCAGTGGCACCGGCCCAGCTTGATGTGAGTACCACCAAATGGCAGGGATGCCCTGGCACACCCCGCACGGCAGAGGGTGGCAATTCCAGGGCAAGTTTGGGAACTAGTGAGTGAGTGTGCACATGTATACATGCATGCATGCATGAGTGTGTGCAGGAAGAGGCTGATGGCCTGTGCCACGTTGCCTTTGGCTGTGTGAGTGGAGTTACTCTTCTGTGCCTCTTTTAGGATTACTGAAATGTGCTCTTCCTAGATTCTGATTTGCTTCCCCCTTCTTCCAGCCTCCTCTCCTGACTGACCCAGGGTGGAAAAGAGGAGGCAGATTGGCTTTGCTATTTTCTTTAATGTTTTACGTTCTTATTCTTTGACATTATTTGATTTAGAAAGTCATAAAGGCTTCTTTTATTTTTATTTTATTTACTTTTCAGAAAATGTATATATGACTGCCTTGGTATATTTAGAAATGCAAAGAAGATTTGCAAAGTCAAAATTAGTAATTACTGTTTATCTCAGCACTCTACTAGCTTAGGGAGAGAGTAAGGCGTTGATGCCTGCTCCCTTAGTAGGTTTTGTTCTGATGATAGCAAATAAATAAATCCTAGTTAAACCTCAATTGCTGTTTTTACGAAAAGATTTTGAAGTAGCTCTTTGTTAAATCATAGTAGCAAAACCTAAATCTATTGATGCACAGTAAGAGGCAGAGCCAGAGTATCCACAATAAAAGCAGAAGTTGCCTTAGATGTTGTGAGCTTGCCAGCAGCCAAAACAGCAGCGTTAATATTACCAAGTAGATATTACAGGTGATTGATTATCAAAATGCACGGAAGGCAAATGAGTGTACTTACTCATGAGATCATGTTCTCTTCAACCCAAACAGAAAGAGATTTCCCAGTGATGCTTTTCAGGCAGGTGATATTTAGAGATACTGAAAACTGTTCTTACAAATCCTTTATCCGTAAAAATTAGGAAGGTATTCTCCATGTAAATGGGGGAGTGGCTAGAGAGGGCGGCTAAGTCAGCTGGCTGATATTTTATGTGGTTTAGGGGTAAAGCTTGAAGGGAGTCTGGAGCAGTGAATAGGTAGTCATCCCCGTTCTTCTGTAGGTTAGTTAGGTACTCATCCCTGGTCTTCTCTGTAGGGTAATCGATACTCATCCCCAGTCTTCTCTGTAAGGTATTGGGTCTACCAGCTGTTCTTGGCCACTTTGCATTAACCAGCGTGGCCTTAGCTTATTGCTTAGACAAAATGCACATCACGATGTTGGGGTCTTAAAAATAAGTGGTTTTGTTGATACTATAAATTTACTGCTGTTTGTCTTTCATTAATGATCACTGCACTTAGATATTTGATAAGCCATCTAAGTACTGTCTCTTTGTGGTAGAAATGACTTAGGACTTACCTCGGGCGTGGTTTCCTACTGTTAGAAAAAAAAAAAGCACCATCCATTTAAGCTAAACAGCACAAGAGAGAAGTCCACACAAAGGGGCTGGCTGGGTGGTGATCAGAGTCCCGCGCGACCCTGTTAATGGCTGGCACATAACTGGGATTGCCCACCTTCATTAATCGGTACCGTGCAGATGCAAGTCTTTATTTGAGGGGAAAGATGGGTACAATTGCTAATGAGGTGATTCCTGAGACAGTACGGGACGTGTGTTCAAAGCACATCACCTTTGAGACTCGGCGGTAGTTCCACAGGTGTGTACGTAATCAAGATGTGTCAGTTACGTAAGTGTGAAGCACATCTCAAAAGCAAGGAAACAGTTGGATTGGCAGAAGTCAGTGTCCACAGCATCCCCTCTGTCCCCTGTGCAGTTTATGGATTTGGAATGATTGTTCCTTAACGCGTTTGACTTGGCCAAAGCCCTAGGACCTCCAGAAGAATTACCTTTTGCTTTTGGTTTAAATTTTTTTTCATAGTTCATTTTTTTAATAGACTGTTCCAGCACTCTTGAGAGAAAAGAAAATTACATTGTGAGAAAATATCTTAATTAAGAAGTTGTATCTGAGGACATTGGGTAGTGATGGATTCTAAGTTTACGAAGAATTAACTACCTCAGTGGGCAGACGTGAAGAAACAGGCTTGTAATCCCAGCACTGAGGTGAGACAGGAACTCCTGGGCTACATAACTAGACCCTAATTTCGGATTCTTGCTCAGTTTGCTACAGACTCACGTCCCAAAGTTGGACCCCCTGAACTTAGCAGGATTCATTTTGCCCGATTTCCCCTTACACTTAGGATGTTCTGTAGGCAATTTCACATCCCTGTCTCTTGACAGACATCCAATGGTTAAACATGCAGAGTGCCCAGGAGTCTCATCACAGCAGCCTTCTGCTTGCCTTCCCTTCTTGCCTGCTCCTATGGATCCCATCCCTTCCCCTAAAAGCAAATAAGACCCAGGAGACGGAGCAGGCTCCTCCCGACGAGGAGCCATTTCAGGAAGTCACTTTAGGCACAGGACTTGGTGTACTGTCTGGGCCAAGTTCAGGCCTCTGCTCCTAACTACGGAACTGAAGGTGTCCCTTGAAGTCACCCCACCTTCTCAGTTCCAGTGGTGGCTTTTAAAACACCTCCTTTTAGATTTGTTCTTAATCCTACTTAGATGTAAACTATATTTTACTATAAAAATGACAGTTTTTAAAAATGAATAAGTACCATTTTGTAAGATAAGTAACTTCTTAAGTTGGAATGCTTGTGTTAAGCTTTTGATTATAAAATACTCAGTGCATCTCCCAGTGTCCTAGCGATCAGTCATATCTCTGGTTTGGGTCATCATTACAGTCATATGCATTGAGGCAAAGCGGGGGGGGGGGGGGGGGGCAAGATGGCTCAGGGGGTAAAAAGCCTTTGCCTCACCAGCCCGAGGACCCGAGTTCAATCCCCAGAACCCACAGTGGAGGGAGAGAACTTCTTTCCAAAGTTGCCCTCTGACCTCTACACACATCTCAGAGACACACACACCCCCATACTGTCACACCCATGCATATGTCATAGTAATAAATAAAATTTATGAAAACAAAACAAATGCTTTGCTTCTGGGCATGGTCTGAAGCATTAACCTTGGTAGACACTGGACTTGACTTCAAGGAAGGATTGGTAAAGTGGGAAGGTCTTGTTGTTCATGTCATTTCCATGATGTTCAAAGGGAAACTGTGTGCAAAATTAATGACTGAAGAAAAAGACATGGTCGGGCAGTGGTGCATGCCTTTAATCCCAGCACTCTGGAGGCAGTGCCTGGCAGATCTCTGCGAGTTCAAGGTCAGCCTGGGCTACAGGACAGGCTCCAAAGCCACACAGCAAAACCCTGTCTCAAAAAACCAAAAAAAAGGGCGACAGGAGGGAGAATGGGGGAATCTATGGCTGATATGTAAAGTTGAATTATATTGTAAAATAAAATAAAATAAATTCAAAAAAAACCAGAAAAAAAGAAGACATAGGCATTTCTCACATGGTTTCCCTTTGTGTCTTAGTTTATCAGGCTAACTGGTAACTGTAGGCGCTTGCAGAAACTTGTAGGTAGTCAACAGCTCTTTCACTCAGTTAAATTCAGAGGAAAGACACACACACACACACAGAGAGAGAGAGAGAGAGAGAGAGAGAGAGAGGAGAGGCTGTGCAAATTCTTTATATTGTAAGACAGAAAAGCCTATGCTACTCTGTTTGATCATTGCTGTGACCAGATAACTAAGATAGACTAGGGGAGAAAGGTTTTTCCTTCGGTTCACAGTTTCAAAGGTTTCGTAGCCAGGGAGGGATGGATCAATCCCTCAGCTTTGGGCTGAGACAAAGGAGATTCTCATGACAGTGGGAACGTGGGCTTCAAAGCTGACAGGAAGCAGAGAGAACATTCCTGGGCTATCCAGCCTCCTTCTCCTTTCATTTCGTTCCTCTAGCTGCTTGGGTGGTGTCCACACATTCAGGGGGCCCCTTCCCCCTCAGTGAGTCCCCTGAAATGTAGGAGAGGCGTGTGCTCAATGCATTGAGTTGACAATCAACATGGACTGTCACAAAGCCCCTGGTTGGAACTGCAAAATCAGAGTTACCATTCACACCAATTGCTGATTAACTGAGCGTGCTGGGTGTGGGAAATTGGCATCACTGATTTTAAATTCAACATTCTTAGCCGGGCGGTGGTGGCACACGCCTTTAATCCCAGCACTCGGGAGGAAGAGGCAGGCGGATCTCTGTGAGTTCGAGGCCAGCCTGGGCTACCAAGTGAGTTCCAGGAAAGGCGCAAAGCTACACAGAGAAACCCTGTCTCGAAAAACCAAAAAAAAAAAAAAAAAAAAAAAAAAAGTATAACTCTGTCCATTCTTAATCAAGAGAAGACCAGGTCCAGTGGCGCACACCTTTAATCTCAGCACTCAGGAGACAGAGGCAGGTGGATCTCTGTGAGTTCAAGGCCGGGCTGGTCTAACTAGTGAGTTCCAGCCAGGGCTACATAGAGAGAGACCCTGCCTAATAAAAAAGAAAAGAAAGGAAAAACAAACTTAAAAAATAGTAAAACAGGTACTTGGTAGCTTCCTTTGACCTCTTACTCTGCTGAGATCATTTATAAATGTACTCTAATCACTTTGCATTTTTGTTTTATAATTTATTTCATGCTTGAGAATTGAACATTTTCAAAAATGATGACAGTAAATATATCATCACAAGTGCAACCTGGTATTTTCTAACAGCCAGCAGTACCATTTTTAATCATTTTAAACATTACTTATGTATTCCTTAGTTATAATAATTGCATCTATGATAACAGTTTTCTGAAGATACCTCTATTTAATGTATAAGTTTATTCCAAATATATTTAATATAACAATATATTTTGTAATTGCAACAAATTTGTGTGTTACATATACAAATATAAAATTCCTTTAATTCAGATTTTAGTAATAAAGAATTACATTTAGATGTGGACTAAATAGAAACTAACTTTCACGATACCTCCGTTAGCCCCACAGTTAATAGTGTAAAGATGTCTGATAGAAACAGTTGACTGTCCAGGATGCTGTGTCCTCTTCCTACACTGGTGTTCACTGAATCTAGTTCCTCCTCTGAGGTCCAGTCGGCTCTTTATTTGGGATATGAGTGAGTTTGAAAGTACTAGAGACTTTAAATCCTTCCTTTTAGAAAGAATCTACAGTTGGGCTGTTGATTAATACTGTATTTCAGTTCACCTGAGCTAAAATTCTCAATTATTTTGGAACATTAACCTGCAACATAATTTGTGCTAACTAGATGTGGAGTGGGATTGAGCGTGTTTGCAGGTGCCTCTGGAGGGTGTTGAGACTTCTACTGCAGCATCATTTAGCTGAGGTTTTCCCCCCAAAGGACCATCACCCGTCATGGACAGCAAAATAGTTTTAAGATGCTGTCAATTGAGTCGTTTTCAAGAAGATCTTAACTCATATCCTGACTTAAGAACCTTATTTGACAAAACAAACAACCAGGGTGCAACAGCACCATGTTCTTCAAGTCCAAGCTTCTTGGGGAGCTCATCCCCTGGTGTTCATTTGGATTATTAGAGGTGGGTTGTTGGGGAAGAGGGTTGCTGTAGTGTGATGTGAGGTTTTTGTCAAAATAAGACAGAAAGCAGCTAAAAGGAAGTCACGCAGCTCAGGAGATCTCCCCGTGGGACTTCAGCCTTGAATGTGTGCCGTTGGTAACCTTCAGTCAATTACTGACGACCCAAATTAGCTGCTTCGTTCCTGCTGGCTAGACCTAGAAGGACCCTGCTGACAGGCTACACGTGGGAGCTTGCTTGTCACTTCCTAGCTTGTCCCAGACCGAAGGACTTGGATTGCTCTTCTCTCTTAGATACGAATGAGCAGCTTGTGGAACAGCCATCCCTCTGGACTCGTGGCTCCCACACCTGTGGGTTCAGCCAACCACAGACCCAGCTATTCAGGAAACTACATTAGGCCTGTGCTGACCCTGAGCAGTGGTCTTCATCTTCATTACCTACACAGTGCAGGACAGCAGTTGTTTGTAGAGTATTTTCATTGCGTGAGGCATTGTACATCATCTAGAGATGATTTAAAGTATACGGGAAGTTGTACATGCGGTCTGTATGAACGTTGTCATTCTTTGCTAGGGTCTGAACTTGTGGGATTCGGGAATCTGTGGGGCTAGGGAGGGCTATGCCATCAATTCCCCGTGGATGCCGAGGGATGTCTGAAAGATGCTGTCACTCTTGTACAGTGCACTGAAGCTGCTTTCCTGGGGTTCGAGTGAACCAGCAGTGTGGTCTAGCAAGAAGATGGTTGCATGTTCCTTGTTAGTGTCTAACAACATCTCAGTCGGTGTGTGGCCCACAGTGAGGGTTGGACTGTTGTGGGGCTGGCTCTGAGCACCCTTCTCTTCTCATACTCCCTCACCCTCCTTTCAGGGATGTGTCTTCTGAGTCAGACAACAACATCAGGCAGATCAACCAGGAGGCTGCACACCGGCGCTTCCGCTCTAGGAGGCACATCAGTGAAGATTTGGAGCCCGAGGCCTCAGAAGGCGGTGGAGAGGGCCCTGAGGTATGTTGTCCAGAGATGCTGTCAACCTAAGCAGCTCCATCTTCCCACAAGCCCCAGGGGGAGATGGAGCCCTGTTTTTGTATCCTGTTTTCTCCTCTCGGTAGACTGTGTATTGAATGTGAAGATTATGGCCTCAGAACTAATTGGTTCCCATCTGAGAATTAGTTAACTTAGAAAATGCTTGGGAAAGCCATGTTCGGCCAAGTCCAGTGACTTGTATAAATATCAAGGGGGGAGCATTTTTTTCTTGTGTGAAAGTCTTAGATATTTTTGCTTAGTGACTGGTTTTCCCCAGGATCTAATGAGTCTCATGAAACAACACTCAGGTTGTCATTTTTGAAGAATCAAGTGAGCTCTGTCCCTTGTTTGGGTGTCGCAGACAAGTTTCTAATGAACCACTTGACATCTTAGGAGAGATTACCCAAAACTGTACAAGTTTGAGTTAATAGGAATTACTGGGAAAGGAGATGAATTCAGTAAGCAACCAATCAAATCAGCCTTACCTTGATGCTGATGACTCTGATCATTGGGGTGACCTTCTGTTGGGAAGTCATTCACAAAACGTGGCCGTGGCCAGTGTTAAAACAGTAAGTTAGTGATTCCACAGTGGATTCACTTAGCATTCTTCTGCAATATCTAAGCTCTTTTCATTTAGAACCCTCACAGCAGTTAGAAAGGGGGAAAAAAACATGAAAATTGCTTGTAACTTCTTGAGGCATTTCTAATTCATTCATTACAGAGGTTGGAAAAAAGCTGCTGCAGGGGTCATGGGTATCCTTAAGGAGTGAGGTCATGGCCCCTGGGCCCGCCTCCTTCACACTTGGTCACACCCCTCAGTTGACTGCTTAAGTCAGCAATTTGCTCTTTCAGCTAAGTTTACCCTGGTCTGTTAATTGGGACAGTGGTCCTGTCTTCCTTGTGTTTATCCTGACGGTTTTGTGCCTCATGCTGAGTTAGGTGTTGATTACAGTTGTCCTGATGGTATGAATGTTGTGTAAAGTTTTAATGGGAGGAAGACAGGTAAATCCCCAGTTCCTAGCACTTACCCCACTGTCTGATTCCTCCAAAGCCATGGGAGACCATTTCAGAGGAAATGAACATGGCAGGAGATTCCCTCAGCCTGGCTCTGCCCCCACCGCCTGCCTCGCCAGTGTCTCGGACCAGCCCCCAAGAGCTGTCGGAGGAACTGAGCAGAAGGTTACAGATTACTCCGGACTCCAATGGGGAACAGTTCAGTTCTCTGATCGTAAGTCATGGTCTCGTTAGGAAAGCTGAGCAATAGTCAGTCCTTGGTTGTTACTTTAGGAGACTTGTATGCAGATAATAGCCAAGGGCAACCTGGGGGTCGAGACCTCTTTAAGGTCAAATGACCCTTTCACGGGGTTTGCCTAAAACCTCCTGCATATCAGATACCTACATTATGGTTCACAACAGTACCAAAATACAGTTATGAAGTAGCAACGAAAATGATACTACGGTTGGGGGTCACCACAACATGAGGATCTATATTCAAGGGTCATGGTGTTAGGAAGGCTGAGAACCACTGGCCAACAGGTCTTCCATACCCAGTTAGCCCAGGTTCTCCCAAGTATCCCTTTCCCTCGGAGACCTGGCAGGTAAAAAAATCTTTTTTGATTTAGAAAGAAGTGGCATATCACCAGCTCTTTTTCTTATTTATAAAAAATTCAGAGAAACAAGATTCTATGATTGATTTATTTATTTATTTATTTATTTATTTATTTATTTATTTATATGTTTACTTTGTAATTTCTGGCTTTAACCTTGTAGGATTTCTATCCCATCCACAAGGCTCATGAAAGTAGTGTCTTTGTCATGAGGGCAGTCTTCCTGTTGAGAATCAGGAGCCCTAGAGCCTCCTAACCAGTCTTCTAAACTCACACCCTACACACCTTTAATGTTCCATTTCACAAGTAAGTAGGGCCAGATGTTAAGTGGTGTCCCTGGCAAAGCCTGAGTAGGAGGTAGGAGATACCCAAAAACCCAGTATATGAATTCCTGAGGAGACAGTATGAAACTGTGGCCCTGATCTTGATCTGGGGTTCTCAGCCATCAGAGAAATACTTTCTACAGGTTTCACGTCAGTGAGGAGGAATGCAATCAGTCACAAGGGACTCTGCATTTGATGGTGCTGAACTGCAGGGAAAGCCCATGGACCATTCTTGTGTGTGTACAGAATCAAGACCAAATGCACACACTGTGTTTCTCAAACCACTGGACTTACAGATGTGCTGAGAAATGGTGATAGTCACTATGTTGGAAATGGCACTCTCATATGATAGTCGTTTTTATGAGCATACTGAATGTAAATGATAGGAGGGCTCCATAAAACATAAAAGCCACTAAGTACAAAATTATTAGCCCTTCAATTACGGTGTTCTCCTTTTGAAAGAAACTGTTGGCCTCTGCTGCATGAGTTGCAGTGATTCCTTCTGAATGTGCTTTCACATTAAAATTCTGTGAATGTTTTTCAGAAGGAGAAATACCACTGAGATGAAAATTTAGTACTAAGTGGATAGAAAGGAGGTTGCATATATGAGATATTTGAATTGGTAAAACTGTTGCTATGGAAACAGCATAAGCCACAAAGCCATGTATTTAAAATGCATGAAAGAAAGAATTGCTGAAATTATAGCAGCTATGTACCATTTATATAAACCATGTGGAAAAAATTCCTAGTTTTCTATGTTGCTGCAAATTGGCATTTGTCACAATTAGAGTAGGGAGCTCTTGTATTTAGTGCTTCCAGGAGCATGGCATAGCCTGAGATCCAAGTACGATAGCATATCCTTAGGGATCTTCCTCCAGTTCTGATGATCAAGGCCACTCCGTATTCAAGGGCAATGGGCTGAGCTTTTTGCTAAGAATGACTCCTTTACACTGCCCAGTGTGGGTAGGCACAGGTAAGTCCCTGTTTCCACCCCAGAGCTTCAGTTAGCTTTAACTTACCATTTGTTATTGTAAAATATTAAAAGCCACACGTGCTACAAGCTGTACCATAAGGAACCTGTGGCTTCTGCCTGTGACGTTCTCGGATCTTGGCTCTGTGAGGCTTTGTTCAACCACATAGAATTCAGATAAGTGAGAGGAACATTATGTGTGACCCACAAGACCGTCTTTGGATTTGCCTCACTTCTCTGCTCCACTCCTGGTCTGTATTGAAGTCCCGCTTGGAAGCTAAATATGAACCCCCAACCCTTCCTAGGGAGCAGGGGCTGATGTCTGAGTGCAGATGGCTGCACAGTTCCGCTAGCTCACTGTGCACCGTCCTGGTAGCTGCTAAAGAGCCACGTGTCGCTCTTTCCTCCCTCTTCTCTGTCCTGGGCACTTGAGAATCTGTCCAGAGCTGGCATCCCAGGTAGTGTCCAAGACTGCTGACCTCTTGTTACTCTCGAATGTGGTGGGGACCTGTCTCTTTTCCCTTCCCGTAGTCCCGGTCTCCTTTGATCTGTAAGTCTGGTCCGCTGGAAAACACTGAGGATTGAAACAGAGTCCTGCAAGGACTACTGTCTGTTGCCCTGAAAGAGATGGTGTTTGGTTACCTCCTGAGGTCAGAGGGCAGTGCATGTGTAAGTGAACTGGTTCTGAGGAGATTCCTCCTAACCCTGTCTGCCTTTCCCTCCCCCTGCAGCAGAGAGAGCCCTCGTCGCGGCTTCGGTCCTGCAGCGTCACGGACACGGTTGCTGAGCAGGCTCACCTACCCCCGGTAATGAACACTCATTTCCAGTCCTCAGCTGGCTTTTCGGCTTTGGTTTCAAATCTCCAGGGCTGCTGAGAAAGAGTTCTTCCTGTGCAGACCCAGTCACCCTATAAAGCAGGACATTTGAAATTTTCTGAGTACATTGTGCAGGGATCTTGACTTTCCAACCCAGAATCCTAACTGCCAACCAAGCTTCCAAAATGCTAAAAACTTGCTTTGGTTTTCCACTCCAAGGTATGCATTTCTGACAGGCTCAGATGACTGAAACTATGTGGCCCATTCAGCCGCTATAGCTGTGGTCCCTGTATCTGAACTCCACAAACTCACTGGTCAGGAAGAACTCTTCCAGCAAGACAAGCTAATTTTTTCCACTACCGAGAGTGCCTGGGCTAACTGCAAAGGCAACTCAGTGAATGAAAAATCAGCTCCCTCCTTCCTACAGCTGTGATAAGTCTGCACGCACACGGGCATGGTAGAGGGGTTTTTTGATTCCAATAGATAGACTAAATATCAAATTGGAGGGCAGATGAGCATTGCCTCCAAAAAAAAAAAAAAAGAATTGACAAAAATGTGTTTCTTCTTTGGGAGGTAAAAATATTGTGTGGTTTTAAATGTTCAGTTTGATGTTTGACCTTGACCTTTTATTTTGTTTGGATTTTGTGGGTTTGTGGGGGAGGTGGGAGTTAAGACAGAGCCTGGAACTCTTCATTATATACTCCAGGCTAGCCTCCAGCTTGCAACAGTCTCCTGCTTTTCCTTCCTGAGTGCTGAGATTGCAGGCATGAACCACCATGGACATTTTTTTTTTTAATTGCTACAAACCCTTTTTAATGACCTGAGTCCTTGCGTATGAACTTGAAGACAGGCAACAGATTTGAAATTTCTGAAACCATCTTCCTCGCTGTATACATTTTTACCTGACTTCAGAGGATGTTAATATTTTATAGTTACAAAATGAAGTGATGGTGTGCCAGCCAAAATAATAAATCGGGCTGTGGAGTCCACTGGGAAAACTGGCTAAAGACCAAGCTGAGGTGGTTTCAGTACAGACCTCCCAAAGCAGAACCATAGACTGTGATGAACCGGCGGGGACCCTTCTCGCCCTAATGATTCTCTGATTTTCCTGTAAAAATTAATTGCACTCGCTCTCCTCTTCGAAATCAGTGCCAATTTTATGTGCCACGGAGTTTCTTTGCCTGGAAACCTTGACTCCACCTTCTCTCCTTGTCCATGAGATGCTGTGCATTGACTGACCACCAATGGCCTCTCAAAGATTGGCAGATAAAAGACTCTTAAGTTTTGGACTGTGGAGCGCAAACTATCCCATTTGAAGTGGCTGTTAGTTGCCCCTACTGAAGGTGCAGCCTGAGTTTCTTTGGTGCAGAGAGAGTATGTGCTACGCTCTCTTTTTGCTGCTGGTCATTGGTGTGTGTTCAGCTTCGTTTGGACAAGGTGGATATTAAGGATCCTGATCTCACGTCACCTGCCACAGCAGTGATTCCTGATTCACTAAGCAGGGGATGGTCCCCCAAATACATGTTACTGATGTACATTATCATTTAACAGCCCAGTACCCCGACTAGGCGAGCACGTTCGTCAACTGTCACGGGTGGTGAGGAATCCACGGTAATGGCACAGTTACGGAACCCTAATGGTGAAGGGCTGTGGGGTAGTTTATCACTTTGATTATGGTGAACATGCTCCCTCCCGTTCTCAAAATAAGATCAGTTTCTATGTGTGTGTTCCTTACCTTAAACTTCTCATTTTGGGTTCTTCAAAGGCACTGGGTAAAACGGAGTCATGGTTAATCCTTTGTAATTCTATTAGAGTACAGTCAAGCCTGGCTAAGTGTGCTGGCATCCAAGCATTTCAAATACAGTTTCGCCAGTGTCTTTGTTCCGGTGAGCTTTCTCTTGCTGCTCGCATGCTTGGTTAAGCTAGAGAAGCCGTAGGAATCATTCAGGGCTGTACGTGTGGGTCCAGGTGTGCCAGAGGCTGGGCACTCCCGTTTCCCGTGTGGGTCCAGGTGTACCAGAGGCTGTACACTCTCATTTCCCACACCACATTTTTTTTTAAAATGGGACCAGATTTTCTGTATCTCCATCATAACCGATAACCTCTCTCTGCCACAAGGAGTATGACTGTTGTTGCTATCATTTCCTTATTTTTGATTAATAGTATGTATGCTTATATGTCACTTCGGTTTGACTGGTTGTTTTCGATGTGTCCCACCTGGGCTTTGCAGTCAGGCAAGCCCGTATTGGTTGACTGGAGCTTAGATGACTGTTTGAAGAGCTGTCTGTATTGTTTTACCTTTGTTGCACGTGCTGTGGCTACTTATGACTTGTGAAGAACTTTACACAATAGCTGATTTCCTGAAGTGTTACCCAAAGGAAACTCATATGGGCCACCAGTGCAGTGAGCACGGTGGAAGATTGCTAAGCCTCGGTGGCTTACCTAACAACAGTCATGTACCAGAGAGCCAGGCTCCACCCCCAGCAGACTCCAAAGAAGTCCAGACGGCGTAGTTGATCTCCTGCTACGTGCTGGTAATTTTCTCTGAGAGTAGTGGGGCGGCAAGGCAGACCATTCCATGGGATGGTTTTGTTTCCTTAAACCCATAAGCATCCTCTTAAGGTGGCATCCGTTTTTAGATTTAATTGGATTTGCAGCCTGCTTATAGCTTTGGAGTGTTAGGATAGCTAATGATAGCCAGTGGCGGAGCAAACTGAGTTGCGGTTGAGCCAGACTATAGTAGAAAGATAATGGACAAGACAAGGGCGTCCATCAGTAAAGAAAACCCATGTGGCTCTGGGACTGCACTTTTCTTGCCTGTGTTCTCCTCCATCTGTGAATTAAAACATGGCTTGGGTTTGGTCTATTACTTTTAAAGACTTGGCAGTGGTCGTTCCTAAAGGATCCTCCCACCCTGATATGCCATGCTCTCTCAGTACCTAGATAAGTTCGAAAGGACCAAGTCCACTTCCCTTCCTCTCTGTTTTCTGTCTCCTAGCATGGTTTTCCCCTCTGACCTCCTCTTTGATGCATATGCCAGGGAGAAACTTCCTAGAATGTCCCCTCCCTCCTCCCTGTACTCTCCCAAGCATGCATATGCTGCGGACACACACACACACAGGCTCTGTTTTGTTTCACTTGGGGGCGGGGGAGAAACCAGCATGATGTTGCATACATAATGCTCAGCAAACTATTTTTAACTTACGTTGATTTTTCTTGGCTATGTTAAGAATCATTTACTTACTATTCAGTGATGGAAATGCACCGCAGTTTATACTCTTTTTTCCCATGCTGAAGGGCATTCCCACCTCCAGTGTGTTGTGGTAATTATCCCTTTATGGAAAACTTCTGCCTACACTGTGGAGAAGCACTGGTCCTCATCCAAGGACTCATGGCCCTTTGATTTATGGCAAAAGCCTGGACACAAGTGTCACTTTCTTACAGGCTGCACCAGGGCTCTCCCTTTCAAATAGAGCGAAAGAGTCCTTTGATCTTCACTGAAGAGATTCTAAAAATATCCTGAGATAGCACTGTGGCAGGGTCTGGGTGAGTCATGGAGAACCCATGGTGGTCAGTGTCAAAGGATAATCAAAATTTCTCAGTTTAACCATAATCTGGTTCTTCATTGTAGTTAGTGAAACTGTAATGAATGCCTATTTGGACTCATAAAGCTCAGCAGTATATTTGGTCTATGGGTGAAAACAGAAACGTTAAGTTCAGTTTATGTTTGAATTGCCCAACTTGTTTCTTGAGGTGGTCTGAAGCATACTGTTCTTATATAGTAGTAAACGTCTAATCTTTTGGACCCAAGCCTGGGCCTCTTGCATAGAACTGTCTGGAGAAGCCAAGTCTTGTCATTGCTGGTTATGTGTCCTGGATGGCTGTGTTTTAGTCACAAATGGAATCATCAGTACAAGTCGTTCTACATGCTCATTTAGAGAGGACACTATCAAGAAATATTTTAATAGCAGCAACTTGCATAGATGTGACTACATTACCAGTTGCCTGTTCAATTCCCAGTAGAAAGAAGAATGATCATCTTAGACAAATACGGTGTTCTCTCGTCCATCCTCCTGGCTTAGTAAATTGACTGGTCCTGTTAACTGTGGATCTGTGCGTGGAGTCTGAGTGCAGGAAGTTCTTGCAGCTGACAGTCCAGTTCTGAGATTGGGAAACATCCCAGTCGTTCAGTTTGTCAGTGGCTTCGAGAGTATCTGTTCCAGGAACGTCATCACTATTTGTTGGCTAAAGTCTTAATGTTTCTGGAAATGAATTTTCTGAGGACATAGCAAACTGCCTCTCCCCAAAACATAATTCATCAAGAAAGCAGAAAAGTAACAGTGCCATTTAATAGACTATGTGGTTAAACCAGTTTGGGTCATAGAAGCCATAGTGAGTCAAAGTAGTTTTTGCCAAAGTATTAACTATTTGCTGACAGTACATCAGACTTTTGGCCAGTCTAGGTGAAAGTCCTGGGAAGGGAGGTAAAGCTTAGTTGCTGGTGTCCTCCATTTAGGCCGTGAACCACTTGGTCTGTCTCTATGCTCACAGAGCCTTACATCCCTCAGTGGGTGGTTGTCTTGCTCCTGGATACAGGATGCTGTGTAGTGAGTTGTTCTTGGAATTCCCTTCTCCTTTAGGATTCATCAGGGAAAATGTCAAGGAGATATTTGCTGCATCTCTTTGCAGGAAGGTTCCTTATACTCTCTCCTTGCCTGATAAGCATGGTTTAGAAATAACCACTGACTCAGCTGCTTCTCAGTTTCTTTTCAAATTCATTTTTCTGGAGTGTACTGTTGAGCGTGGGAAGCAGACAGAGGAGCCTCTTCAGCTGTAGTCCTCAGTAACTTCAGTATACATGTTCTTGCTTCCTCTGATTTAGGGTCCCAGGTCCACTGAGGACTCTGTGGTTGTGACCTTCACCAGAGCCATTAAAACTAAGCAGGGAAGCTAGGGCAGGACAGAAAAAAGGCACAGTAAGAGAAGAGTCACATGGTCAGCCTAATTCCAAGAAAGTAGCACCTGTGGAGGTAGTTAAAGGGCTGGTGGGAGAAGACCCCAGTGGGGAAGGCAGCAGTCAGAGCAACAGGACTCCTGTTCCTCTGCCTCCCAGAAGTCTTGGCGGCCCTGGTAGGTGCTGCCTTTCCGAGCCTCTCCCCTAGAGCACTGCTTCCCCAGCACGAATGCATGATACAGCATCATGTGTGCAAGCATTCCGAGGCTGGTGCTGGCCCTGGGCATCCCTTTGCTGTCAGGCACTCACCCACCCTCTATATTCTAATACCCTTTCACCCAGGCTGTATTTCTCAGGCTGCTTCTTACACAAGCCAAAGTGCCAGTAATTCTTTATATAAAAAAGAAGAAATTCATGCTGAGTGTGGTAGCACATCCCTTTAATCCCAGCACTGGGGAAGCAGAAGCAGGCTTTCTATGAGTTCAAGGCCAGCCTGGTTGACATAATGAGTTCTAGGCCTCAAGGCTACATAGTGAAACCCCGTCTCAAAAAAAAAAAGTAAGATGGAATTTGCACTATCCAATTATAGTCTAAACTGGACATCACTAGTATAAACAGAACCTCTGGCGTGAGGCTCGATAGACATGATAGGTTCCTTGAGATTATGTCCCCATACACATGTGCAAGTCGAAGAGGAAATGCTCTGTGTCACATCATTTGCCCTGGAAGTTTGTGTACACAGGGACCCAGGAAGAACTACGTACTGAGTGTCTGTGGGTAGCCAGCAGGGTAGAAGTGTCTAGAGCATTCCTCTTGTGGGCATAAGCGTTTTGGGCAGCTTGAAATTCTCTCTCGAGCTCTGTGGTTTAGCAATGAGCTAGATGGACCAGGTTAGGGTACATTCTCTTTCTCTACAGACACCTTAGTGATGATTGTATTTAAGACCTCAGGGTCTGAGAGCCGGTTTTGTAAGAATGTGGATTGCTGCCATCTCACAGGAGAGTTGAAGCTCTTAGAGTCTGTTTCTGACATCCAGATAACTCTTTGTTTGTGGGTTGTGGGTTTTGTTTTGTTTTTTGTTTGGCTGTTTTTGTTTTTTCCTGTATAAACAGCATTAACTTCTCTTGCCCAGAGAAGTATAATTTCTAGGTGTATGTTACTTTATTAAACTGGTCAGAAAACAAATTCTAGTTGTTAAATAATAACGATTTCTTGCACAAACAGCCATCAGTGGCCTATGTACATACCACGCCGGGCCTCCCTTCAGGCTGGGAAGAAAGAAAGGATGCTAAGGGACGTACATACTATGTCAATCATAACAATCGAACCACAACTTGGACTCGACCAATAATGCAGGTATGAAGATCGCCATCCAACCCAGGCCCAAGGGCCTCAGCAGCCAAGGTGTAATGACCAGCATCCTGACCTGATGATGTTCATGTCCTATTGCGAGGGGGCCTGCCTGTGTTTAAGGCATGTTCTCACCAAAGACATGTGTTACTCAGTAAAATATTTGCCTGAGGAAGACTTTGGTCCTTGGATACTTCTATTTAAATGTGACATTAAAGATACTTCCAGAAAGTGAGCCTCTGACTGTAGCTAGCTCCCTTCCCCACCCCCACATCCCTTTTTCCCCCCAAGGCCAGTTGTATACTGGCCAGTGATTCCTTTTCTCTTGAATGTGTCTCCCCATCTTTTGCCCCCAGCAGTAGGTTTAATTATTTCCTCCATGTTTTAAATAGACCAGACCTCTTATTTGGCTGCTGTGTGTGGTAGTGTTGGGGGAGTTCATGCTCCTAATCACACACAGGGAGATCCTCAGACAAAGCTAACTTGTTTTTGCCTCCAAAATAGCTTGCAGAAGATGGTGCCTCCGGATCAGCCACAAACAGTAACAACCACCTAGTCGAGCCTCAGATCCGCCGGCCCCGTAGCCTCAGCTCGCCGACAGTAACTTTATCTGCCCCACTGGAGGTGAGAAGGCCGCCTCATTGCAACCAGGGTCATCTCTGTGCTGTGGCTTCTCTTCATTCTCTCTTCGCGCTGCACCGGACTTCATTTCTCAGGCAGCTCCACACTGAGCAGTCTCCTCCCCGTGTTGGTGGTGACGGCTGCTCTGTGGGACTGCCCCACATTGCCTCTGTGTCTTGCCCGGCTAACATTCCAGACTCCATCATAATCTTCATTCTCATGTGACTGGCACCGTGTGTGGTGACTGGTGCTCTTCTCTGCTGAACTTGTATCATTCCTGTTGTGTTTGCTCCCTCTTGCCTCTGTCCTCATCCGAGCTCATAACTCTTCCAGACAGCGACGCTTCTGTTGAGTTGTATGATCTAGTTACTGCTTTGTTCACATTTTCTTTGAATGTAGGATCTTTTGTGGTGTGGGTACGTGTTTCTAATGTGCATTTTCATCTCTGAAGTCATTGCTGGACATCTGCTTATACATTCTCCCTGCTTGTGTTTTAGTGGCAGCCCTGAACCTCCCAAATGGCAGAGACTCAGAAAAGCTCGGGAGTAAACAGATACATTAAAGTGCCCTGGCAAGCTCCTCCTACGCAGTGGGAGTGGATAAGAGCGTTTCTGGGCTGGTGCGAGTGCGGGGTCACAACTGTCATTCCGGGTGGCTGTCTCCATCGATGGAGGCCTCCTTCTGGACTCTAAAACCCATCACCATGCTCGTTAGACAATGGGCTCTTTGAGAGCAGAGTCTCCTCTTGCTTGCTCTGAAATCTCCACCCATTTAAAAAAAAATGGTATTTTTGGCAGGCATGATTGGTTGGCAAAAAATGGTGACTGTTCATCCTTGATATTATTGTATCTCTAACCAATAGAAAGGCGTAAGTTTAGGTTGGTTTGAAAGTAGATGGAGAAGTGGGGTTTGGGGGAGCCTCTCCCTCATCGGTCTCGGAGGAAGAGCTTTCTGCGGTACCAGCTGCGCATTGTGACGTGTTGGATTGGCACGTGGTGAAGAAGAGTTCTAACGCTCGTTATTGTCCCTTAGGGTGCCAAGGACTCACCCATACGCCGCGCTGTGAAAGATACCCTTTCCAACCCACAGTCCCCTCAGCCGTCACCTTACAACTCCCCCAAACCACAACACAAAGTCACACAGAGCTTCCTGCCGCCAGGCTGGGAGATGAGGATAGCTCCAAACGGCCGACCCTTCTTCATTGACCATAACACAAAGACTACAACGTGGGTAAGGCTGCTGCTTTTCTCTGGCTCCGTTTTTTTTTCCATGAGCTCCAGTTAATCCCTTCCTTTTCTGCCTCGGTACTCACAGTCCATGTAAAGGCGTTTCATCACCAACTCTGAGGCCAGGGTCCTAACAGGCTGATGGCCGCTGTGGCTATAGACGCAGATGCTCGCCACTGGGGTACTGTCCCAGCTTGGCAGTCCTGGAAAGCTCTGGTTTTAATAATTGGTTCCATTTGCAGGGGCGGGGGGCGAAGGTGGCCTTCACATTGCTAGTCTTTTGACTTCATCTCATGCTATTAGGAATTCTATTAGGAATCAGGTAACATTTAAAGCTAATGTTTTCCCTCTCTCTCTTTGCCATACATACCTCTTACAAGAGGAGTTCTTTTCGTTCTAGTGGCCATTTCAGACCAGCATTTTATATTTCTGTGCTGCATTTTTCTTTTCTTTTTTCGTGGATTAAAAGATTGCCCATATGACCAGGTTCAAACCTGACTGTTCTTCCCAGTGAACATTTTGACAAAACTGATTTTTCTGGCAGTGCTGATCCTTCGTGTGAAATCACATGAGTGAAAGAGCTCTTGGGTTGGGAGAAATGAGATGAAGCCAAGGTGAATGATGTCTCCGTGTCCCTCTCTGACTGTGTTTCTTCAGCCTAATCAGAGCTTGCTTTTTTGAAGTCAGTATTCCTCTATTGCACAGTCCCCAGCCCTGTAACTCAGCTCAGTGTGCTTCTCTTGTTTCCGGTGGGTTTGGCTGAAGCAGGAAGTTCATTTTTCTGCCTGTCTACTCTGATTGTGCAGAGCAAATTCCGGGGTTCTTCTTGCTCGGAAGTGACGGGACTTTTTCCCTGGATCACTCTTCCTTCTTGGATCAGCTGTGCACGTGCACACTCTGAATTCCCGTGTCTGGTTGTGGTGACTGTCCAGTCGATGGGACAGCGGTGTTAGGTTAAGGGAAAGGCTTCACCCAAGGTGACCCTGGCTATCGTTTACACTCAGTCTGTGGTGTAATGTTAATTCAATCCCTTGAGAATCAGTCTAGAGGGCAGTGTGCTCCCTGATGTCCTGTGGATGGAGGTGCAGTATGTCCCCACAAGGGCATTCTTGGCCGATGGGGTAGGCCTGTGTCTTCCTCTGTGGGATGTTTCACATCCTTGGCTTGCACCACGGAATGCTAATGGCTGCCATCACCCTCCCGATATACCAGTGATCAGAAACGCACCCGAATTTCCAAACACCCCACAGTGAAGACAACCATTCTCAGCGCCCTTCCCTGATTTGCAAAAAAAGGAATTTACTTACCTGCCAAGAGCCTTACCATCGAGATCTGATGACATTCATTTGGTAAACTGATAACTACTTCTGAGGCGTAGCATGACATGGAGGTTTGTTTGACTCACCTGTGAGTCGGAAGATAGTATTACGGGCTTGCGGGCTGAGAAGAAGAGAGCAGCTCTTGGGCAAATCGAACCGTGGAGATTGGTTTGGGGTCCTTTTAATTTTTTATTTTTTTGTCGCTGACACAGAACCTCGGCCGTCCTTCTGGTGTTCCCATTTTCTGTGGCGCTACTGGGGTTCCAGACCCTTAGCCAGAAACTGGAGCTCCAGAGATAGGGGATAAATATCATAAAAGTCGGAGGATTAGTGAATGGAGCCACTGTGGCTTGCCAACATAAGCTATGATTTTAGTAATGTGAACTGGCTTAGTAATCAAATCCCCTAACCTTTTCACAGCCTTTCGCGCCCCAACTGCAGTGGTGAGTGCAGCTGGGCAGGTTTCATTTTAAATAGCATTGACCTCATTTATTACCGGCACTGGTGCCAGATGAAGCCTGCTTTTAATTACCAGTTGTCTCTTTTTACCCGGATTCTTACTACGGACTGATTGGGCTCACTTGAACGTTTCATTTATTTTACACATTTCGTCGCTGCTGCCATAGAAAATTCTTAGGCAACAACTGGAAATCCCTGGTTACCTCCCTTCCTCAGCAGGCAGATGTGCTGACACAGCTGGGCTGTCTCACCCAGATGGAGACACCCCTACGGCATTCCCATCCTGAAAAGCAGATGCAGAATTGCATGTCTGTCTTGACGAAGGATGGGAGGAGGCAGGAGCAGAAAAAGACACTTTCTGCATTCAGGCGTATTTGCAGTAGGCATTATGAGGCTCAGTGGCAGGGTAGCACACTCTTCTTAGGTCTGAGTGTTGTAACAGAAGGAAAAACAACGGATGAGACAAACTGGGAACAGTGAAAATACCACTTCTCCCTGTAGCAGGAATCTTAAAGAGTCTTATTAATAAAATCAAACCGGGAGCCAGGTATTGGGGTGAGTGCTGGAAGATCAGAGAAGCAGAACAAGCCACAGCCACCTCACCTCGCCAGTTCCTCAGCTGATCCTGCTTCCTCATACTGGAAGCTTCTCAGTCCTCATCCAAATGAATCTCAGCTGAATTGTGCTGCTCAAAGCCTAAAAGCTTAACCAGCCAAATGCTGCTAGTTTCTGGTCTTCATGCCTTATATATCTTTCTGCTTTCTGCCATCACTCCCTGGGATTGAAGGCTCACTTCTTGGGATTAAAGGCGTGAGTCATCGTGCCTAGCTGTTTCCAATGTGGCCTTGAACTCACAGAGATCCAGAGGGATTTCTGCCTCTGGAATGCTAGGATTAAAGGCGTGTGCTACCACTGCCTATCCTCTATGTTTAATATTGTGGCTGTTCTGTCTCTGACCCCGGATAGGTTTATTAGCGTGCACAATATTTGGGGGAACACAATACCAACACATTTCCCCTTTTTTTGTCTAAAATTAAAGAAAGCTTATAACTAATACAAGAAAAACTATATCCAATAAGCATATACAGTATATACAGTCAAGAATACATTAACGATGTCTAGTCCATTAACATTTGACAGATTCAGATAAAAAAAAACTCCATTAATATATAACAATGTCCAGTCCAGTAACATTTGATAAACTCAGACAAAATATTTTCATTACTTATCCTATTTAAAACAAGTAGTTCCTTTTTAAAAGTAGATTCAGAAATTGACCTTTTTATATCCCCCTTTCATCCTGTACTGTGGGTTCTTGAATTTCACTGGGAGCATGAGAAGGCTCAGGCCAGTGTCCCCTTTCTATACACTGAGAGGGTGAAAGTCCATAGAAGCCTATCTACAGTGCACAGCCTTTATGCGCACAGGTGATGAAGGCCGTGCGCTAGCAGTCTAACTGGAGTTAAATCTGACCACGTTTTAAAAAAATAATAATAATGGATGGCTTTGGCCTCAGCAGCAGCAGCGCATGCTGGGAGTTACTAGCGACCTCACTTCAGCCTTCTCATCCCCCCTTGTTAGGGAGCAGCTGAAAGCGTGTGTGTTGGTATATTGATGCCTTTCACAGGACAAAGCACCAGCCTGTTTTTATGACCACAAACTTTATGCCTTAAGTTAAATTACAGCGACCCAAGTTTACAGTAACAAAACTGACTATAGCCTTGGCGTGATTGCTGAGAATAAAGGAAAAAAGCACTTAGGATTTTTTTTAACCAATTTCTATTTTTAAAATCAGGAAAGGCCTTCTTTTATATTCTCTCTCTCTCTCTCTCTCTCTCTCTCTCTCTCTC
>CABHPH010099111.1:0-14279 GCA_902168325.1 Peromyscus nudipes | reverse complement strand
AGAATGCTCCAGAGCACCAAGAACAAGGGGCTTGAAGAAGAGCAGAGAAGAGCCACTGACACATCACAATGAGAAATGAAAGAAACAGGCAAAGAGAGTCACAGACGATGAAGTGAAAACCAGTCAACAAACAGCTCCTGGAGAGCAACAGAGACAGAGTGAGACACTGAAAAGACACGAGACTCGGTCCAGGAGCGCATCCCCAGGGCAGAAATCCCAGGAGGAAGAAAGGGAAAGGAGAGGATGCTTCTGAGGGACTGGGCGGCGGGACAGCTTCTGAACCATAAAGACACTCCCTGGGTGGACATTCCTGAGGCCCTGAAGATAGAGAAGTGTTTCAACCCAGGTACGGCTGCTGATCCCTGCCCAGCCCACAGGGGGTCTCGATCCCTTACACTGAGGACGTGAGCAAGGCCGTCCTCCAGCCAAAGACTAGGGACTGCTAACTTCACAAGGTCATGGTCTGTGGCTCCTACTTGTGCAAACCTCCAACCAAATGGACACTTCAGCCCACAGCTAAGAGGAGTGTTCACGCTTTAGAAAGCCGTGCAGGCCTCTGGATGAAGTGAGAGGGACCTGGACACAAAGATTAGGTAGGTTGTGGCTAGTGGTAGGGTGGTTCTGGCTTGCTTTAACTCTGTTATATTCAAGTTAAGCAAAACTTGGGTAGCTTTGAAACCCAACCTTGCTGAACCCTGATGTGAATATCTCTTTCCAAGTTGCTAACTAAATAATAAAGTTTAAATAATTAAATCATTTTTAAAAGGAAAGGAAAAGTATCAAAGACACAAACAAGAAAGGGTCTCAGGTCCTGACCTGAGCAGCGGCGTTCAAGCCTGCCAGGTCTCCCAACACGGTGACTATTAGTCTATCTTCTATGAGATTCCAGAACTTGGAGGTTGAAAACAAGAACTTTTTTTTTTCCCCTTCTTGGTTTTTCAAGACAGGGTTTCTCTGTGTAGTTTTGGTGCCTGTCCTGGATCTCGCTCTGTAGACCAGACTGGCCTCGAACTCACGGACATCTGCCTGGCTCTGCCTCCCGAGTGCTGGGATTAAAGGTGTGCGCCACCACCGCCTGGCCCGAAAACAAGATCTTAAAAGCTAGGAAGAATATGCAAGCAGCTAGGCAGGATAAGAATCCAACAGACTTCCCAGAAGCAGTACCAGGAGCTGAAGCCGTGAGAGGTGGCCTGCAAGACCCAACCCCGAGGTGTGGTCCCTTCCCAGAATGTCAATCACAGAGCAATCAATAAGGACACTTTGGACTTCACACCAGCACCCTATGCACCTGCTTTTTTAGGAGGCTGGTGGAGGATGTGCCCCGACCAAAAGAGAGAAGAAACCACAAACCAAGGAGAAATGGGGACAGGTGGCCCACGCAGCACAGGAGAAGCCAACACTGTCCAAGAAGGACAGTGAATGACAGAGCCTGGGTGACAGGTGAGCAGAGGGGCCTCACAAACAAGCTCTGCAGACTTCAGAGAAATGTGGACAAAGAAAAGCCAGTAGTGACAGAGTCGCACATCGCCAGGAGAGAGCAGGGCTGGTTATTAAAAACCCAACTGCAGCATTCAGGAATAAATGAATGCTAAGCACAGAAAACTGGACAACTCCCAAATTAAAACAAGTAGCTAGTGCCTGTGGCAAAACCCAGAGTTCACATGTGAAGGACAGGGAGGACAGCCCGAGGCACAGCTATAACTCCGCCTTTACTCCCAGCACCCCACCCCGGAATGGAGGTAGGAGGAGCAAACAGACAGAGCGGGTCACACAACCAATGAGAGCAAAGAGAAGAAAAGTGTGGGGCAGTGCAAGGCTCCGCTTTGGACAATATTTAAACACAAAGAATACAAACACTAGAAAAAAATCGTAGTCCAGTCTCCCTGGTAAGGTGAAGAAAGAGAAGTGTTTATGAGTGTGTGTGTGTGTGTGTGTGTGTGTGCGCGCGCGCGCGCGCGCGCGCGCTTTTTAATTTCGTCATGAAGCAAAAGAAACCTGAAGAAGGGCCAGGTGGGAGTGAAGGCCAGGCTGCTGGCTAAAGACACTAAAGCCAGTGACCTCAGGCAGCCTCAGCTCCAGGTGCCCTGTGCTGTTTGTAACTCCCTGGGAGATGAGAGGCCAGAGACAATAGTGTTGCTAGGAGATGAATGGCAGACTTCCTGAGCCAACCTTTCCACAGGCTGGGAGGCTGGTTGGGGCAGGTGGGAGAAACAAAGAGGCCTCTGAAGTGGTGCCACCCACCATCTGCTGCTACGTTGGGGTGTCCAGTAAGGACAGACTGGTAGCTCCCCCATGTCCCCACCATTTGCTAGATGTCCCATCTTCAGGGCCAAACCAAGGAGAAAGCTACATTTGCCCCTAGACTACACAGGACACACAGACACAAACACACACAAAGACACATGCACAGTAAAGAACAACCTTTTGCTTCTAAGAGAAGCAGGTGAGCAGAAGCTGTACCACTTGAGGCTGGCACCTGCAGGGAAGAGGATGCCCAGCTCCTCCCTTCCCAGTCAGAGGTTTCCCTGGGGGATTTTCTGCTTTCAGGAACATCAAGCAGAGTGCAGCCCTGAGCGGGCCCCCATCTGCCTCTATATTCTCTCTTGGAAGGAATTTCTGAGAGCATCAGCCAGGAGAAGGGTGCCTGGGAGACAATGCAGCTGCAGAGGACTGGATAGGGCTCCCAGTGCGAGTCTCTTTATTCAGAAAGGATAGCTTAAAGGAAAAACACATGCCTGGCATGTGTGAGCCCCCTACTCCTCCAACACAAACATGCAAATGGACTGGGGATGTATTTTAGTTGGTAGAGTGCTTGCCTAGCATCTAGAAAGCCCTGAGTTCCATGCCCAGCACCACACAAAACCAGGCATGGTAGCACACACCTGTAACCCTAGGCTTGGGAGGCAGAGGCAGGAGGATCTCTGAGTTCAAGCCCAGCCTGGTCTACAGACCAAGTTCCAGGACAACAAGGGCTACACAGAGAAACCCTGTCTCAAAAGAAAAAAAAAAAAAAAAAAGAGTTTGGAGTTGGTGCTGGAGAGATGGCTCAGTGGTTAAGAGCACTGGCTGCTTTTCCAGATCCATCCTGGCCTGACTACCAACACCACCTCCTGGCCTCCTCCGGCACTGCACATACATGGTGCACAGATCTACATGCAGGCAAACACTCATACACATAAAAGACAGACAAACAGACAAAGAATATAAAGTGTACACCTTTTAATTCTAGTACTCAAGAGGCATAAACAGGCAGATCTCTGTGAGTTCAAGGCCAGCCTTGTCTACACAGTAAGTTCCAGGCCAGTCAGAGCTATAAAATGAGACCCTGACACCGCCCCCCAAAAAGTTTGAGGCCAGCCTAGGCTGCATGAGATCCTGTCTCAAAGGGGGAGAGGGGTCACTGCTGTCATGTGCCTGGCTGTGTCCTCACACAGAATGAAGTCTCCTCCCAGCAATACCCACTGCAGAGGCGGACAATGTATGGACAAGAAGGGTATGACACTGGAGAACAGACAGGATGAGGGTCAGGCCCACCCAGGGCTGGAAAATCAGACCACGCCAGCTCCCAACACCAGGAAACTACCTACTGCTCCAGCTGGGATGGCGGCTGCTGTGTCTCCTGTAGAGAGTGTGGAGGAGGCAAGAGAGATGAGGGGGGACATGGTGGGAGGAGCTAAGGAGCCGAGGCCCAGGAGAGGGTGCCAGTCCTTTTGAGACCCAACAGAGCACCAGATGGGGACACATGGAGCTGCAGGCTGAGCTGTGCAAACCCTCCCACCCACAGCTGGACCATTACAAGTTACCCACCAGCTAGAGAAGCCAGAATTGAGAAAAAAACGGGCTAGAGGTGAAGCTCCTGCCTCCCGGCATCTGTGACTGTGTCCTGGGATCCCCCACACCAAAGTACATCTGTAAGGGGATACTTGGCTACACAGTACGGTGGTTACCTGTCATTAGGGATCGATGGAGAGCCAGGTGGGGAAGAGGAATCCACATTAATTTTCATGAGGTCCAGACTCCAGGGAAGAACTGAGGAACGATGCCCCCGCCCCCAGATCCTAGAGTGATGAGGGAGTGCACATCCCTTGCCCCCATGGCCCCAGCTCCCCACCCTCCCTCCGGTCCTCTCCAGACGGTGTCCTCACCCTCGTAGCAGTCACGGATGGTACCGAAGTACACATAGTACTGGTCGTTAGTGAAGAAGAGGAGGCTGAGCCAGGAGTCGAAGGCGTAGATGGGCACGATGAAGAGGATGCGCACGATGTGGCGCTGCTCGTTGGGGCGGCTGTAGCAGCGCAGATGCATGTAGATCTGGGTGAAGGGCACCAGGTCAGTCAAGACCTACTGTTACCACACCTGCCTCCCACCATCTGCCCCCTTCTTCCTGCTCTGAGGAAAGAGGGGAGCTCCTGGCTCCTGTCTCTGCCCTTCTTGTTCTATGGCCTGATATAAAGTACCCACCCTGGGACTTAGTCCTGCTCAGGAAAATGAGTTGATAAAACTTCCATCATAAGAGTCAAATCAAAGGGATCACATAAAGCTGGTATGAGCAGCATCTACAGGCCACCTTTCAGCTAGATGGGACTTAGGTAAGGCCATGGTGGTGCTGATGATGTGGTCCTCAATGTGTGCTCCTATTCATCCTGCCTTCCCAAAGCCAAGTTCCCAGGGTCGCACAGCAGCAGCACTGGGTTAACTGAAGGGCTGATCAAGGGCAAACCGAGGCCATCTGGCTGTGACCCTTCTACTGTGTCCCTTGGCAGATGCCAGAAAGGGTGGGACAGACAGGAGCTTCACCCTGGAGGACACAGATACACTTCCCGGCCATGTGGTCACAGTGGTGTGCTCACACCATGCCCTGTTCCTCAATCTGCTGAACCCAGGCAGCACTGCTGTCCCTGGGGAGGCAGAGGAAGGCAGCACAACTCTGAGAAAGCAGAGCCAAGAGCCAGCCCCAGGGCCTGGTCCCAACTCTCATGACATCACTCTTGGCCCAGCCCAGCCCTGGCTGAGGAAAAAGACAAAACATTCCCGTCTGCTGTGAGCCCATCTCTTGGACACTGATAGATCTAAAAGAGACTGAGACGCAGGACAGCTGGTGAGGGACTGCCAGGGGCCTGAGCAGACTCAACCAGCCTACACGGGGCATTCATCAAGCCTCCTTCTCGAGCACCCAACCTCCCCTGAGGTCACAAGTGCAGGAGACACGAGACTTGACTTCTCTCCCTGAGCTGCCAGTCACATACATGCGATCAGCTCCTCTGCCACCTGCCTCGGGTTCTCAAGTCTCTCCTTCACAAAGACATCTCTAACACGAACAGTTCTGTGGCTTCGGCTAGACATGGGCATAGCCAATAACTACTAAGCAGAAGTAACAGTGTCACTTCTAGATCAAGGCAGACAAGTATTTGTGTGTCTCCTCACATTCCTGCAGCTCTGGTTGTTAGGGATGCAGATAACTCCAGAGCCACAACCTGCCCTCAGCTGAGCTGGGGTGTGGAGGGGAAATCACCTAGGAAGCAGAGCACACTCACTGCTACAGCCCGGCTTGCCTGAAGTATGCTCTGCTGGACTAGAAACCACTCGGGACCCTCATGGAGGTTCCCTCTTCACACCCAGGTACCTGGTGGCAGGTGATGAGCAGAGCTGTCCACACAAAGAAACCGGAGATGGCCTGGGCGGCGGTGGTCATCAGGAACACGGGCTGCTCCATGGCTGTGGGACTGCCCTCGGGGGTTGCAGAGACACCAGGCGAAGCTGCCGCGGTCGTGGGTGATGCTGGGTCTGGGGCCAGCGCAGCCCCCCTCACTGTCATGGTGCTCAGCAGCAGCAGCAGCAGGCTTCCTGAGAGAACCTCTTGGAGTGAGTGATGGGTTGGCCTAGAAAAAAAATCTGGGTGAGTGCTAGTGTTGGAATACCCTTCGAGGTCCACCTCACTCTGGCCCCAGCCATATCCCTACACTGCCCTTGTCCTGCCATGTCTAGACCAACATACAATGGCTTTAGTCTGCCAAAAGTCCCCAACAGCTCCCTTCCAAGTTAGGAAACCAAAACATGGCTGGGAATGCAGTGGTCCAGAAGAGTACCGCTCCTCAACTGTCAAGAACAGCTTGACCCACCTCCTACCCTGGCAGTCCCCAAGTACTGCTGCTGCATGCTGGAGCCTCATAGGGCACACACAACTGCCTCATAGGTCCTCTTGCCACTCCCCTTTAGAGGCAAGGTCTTGCTATGTATAGCCCAGGCAGGCCTTGGGCTCACAATCCTCCTGCCTCAGGCTCCTGAGTACTGGGATTACAAATGTACCACCCTGATCTGGCAAAAACCATTTTATTGCTATAGGCTTCTATCTGAAGGACTTGGTATTTGAGTTTCCTGACTTCCCTAATGGCTAAGAGCGGTCCATCCCTTGGATCCAGCTGAGCTATCTTCGAGACTTCACGGCTCTTCCCAATTGTGTGCACCCTCAAACTTTGAACTATAGAACTACAGAACCCAGGACTCCACACGTGAGGCAAGTACTCTACCACTGATCTACACAGCTGCCCCTAAAAATCATATTCTAACTCAGCATAAAAATGCTCTTTCCTGAAACCCTGCCTGTACACTTTCCCAACAGATACTCCAATCCATTTCATGTGCCGCCCTTACTGTTCTCGAAGACATGGTCTGCATTCGGTCCACATGTCTACCTTCCCGCCTGCTCAGAAGCAGTACCCTGTTCCTGTCTTTGAATCCCCACCACCAAGCCCAGCACCCAGGCCCTTTATCATGCTCAACTTCATTACTGGCTTTCAATCCATATTCAAAGAGAATATGAGTAAGGTACCCCACAAACATGGAACAAGGCAGAACTGAGGAAACAGACATCAAGGGACTCTCCAGTGGGAAAGCAAAGCTGAAAGTGAATGGCATCTCTGTGGAAGCAACACCTTCCTCGGTAGAGAGATGGAGTCCCATTTGACGTGGAGAAGTAGCCCCCATATGGCCCAGAGAAAAGATGCTGTCAGGTACCCAAGATGTTCACCAATGGAGGCCGAGGCTGGGCCAGAGACCAGAGCCACTTTCAAAGAGCAAAGCTTTCCAGGATCATCCAGAATGTGCGCTTAGGACTTTGATGCCCCAGACTGATTGCCAAAGTGATAGCGTTAGGAGGTGGGGTATTTGGGGTGCTTAGGTTAGAAGGGTGGAGCCCTCACAAATGGGATTAGTAGCCTCATATGAGACCCCTTGCTTTTTCTGCAACTTGAAGACAGAGTAAAAAGAGTTGCCTAAGAATCTGAAATGGGCCCCACTGGACAGAGTGTGGTCAGTGCCTGGATCTCAACCGCCCAGCCTCTAGAACTGTGAGAAACGGGCCAGTTTCCAGCATTCTGTTACAGCGGCTGGAGAGGAGGAATCCAACTGCCCCCTCTACCTTGGCTTGGAGCCCCATGAGCCTCATCCTCTTCAGTACTGCCACCTACTGACAAGAGTCAGTACCATCCACCATCAGCTGACCTGGAAGGCCAACTGCCCAAACCACGGACTCTGGCCACGACTCACCCTGCACCAGGGCACACACAGCCGAGAGGGGTAAACGGAGAGACAGTGAATGTCAGAGACACTGGGGAGCTGACACGCAGGCCAGAGCGCAGTGACACCTGCAGAAGACTCTCCAGGGTCTCGTGGGGTCCAGACAACGCGCGCCTGCCCTATGACCTGGCCACACTCGCCTGCTGTCCACCCACACCTCCTGCCCGGCTCCCCTCTAACCGTCTCCACATCTACCTGTCGGCTCCTGCAGGACACTGGACCAGGCAAAGTCCCTTACACTGCTCTTTTCTTTCACACAAACAATCCCTAACCCACCGCCTAAAAGACAGATCCAAGACTCAAAAACAGAGAAGGCACCTAAATTGGGAAACTCAAAAATGGAGAAGGTGTCTATATATAAAGACTGGTGGCAAGTTCTGGAAAAAAGACACTGTGACAGCCTAATAATAGCTGCTGTGGGCACGGCTGCCAAGCTGAGAGCTCGTGCCTGAGACGCTGCTTGAGGAGGCTTTCACTGTAAATCAACGTCTTTGCCTGTCACCCCAGATTAAAAGAATAAACATGGGGGTGGGCAAAACATGAACAAATACCCCTCAATTGCCAGCATGTCCCCCAAATACTATCTCATGTTTATTTTCTCTCTTGGCAACATTAAAGTAAGTGACATTATCTACATCTTGGAAATAGAAAAAAGATGTGGAACTTGGCTTTCAGCCCCCTACCATATGATTTGAAGGTTTCTAGAACATTCTCTCAGACAACGGTTAAAGCAATGCCCTTACTCATAAACATTTAATCTCTGGTCCCCTTGAAAGGCAGGTGTAGCAGCTCCTCCACCCCGTCCCAAGACCCACATGGAGGCTTCCGACATCTGCAGTCCAGTCCACAACACACTAAGCTTGCAAACCGTTCCCAGTGTGTACAGAGGGTGAGGAGGGAGCAGACCCTGGGTCCCACTCTTCACACTGTGTACAGGAGAGGAGAGATACTGGGTTCCACTGTTCCATACCTAGGACAGACAGATGTTTCCCTGGGAAGGAGCACTCGCTGGCCTAGAACCAGTAACAAACAGAGCATGGCCTGGCTCAGCACTTGGCCTTGACTGTGGCTGGGCCAACTGTGGTACAGCCCCCGCTAATCCATGTGGTCTCTATGGCCCCCCTTTAAATATAGTCCATGTTCCTCAAGGTAAGAGGAGACATACAAGACCACGCTCCAAATTCCAACTGCTCTAGCAGGTTGCCTTTTCCTTCCTTCCTTCCTTCCTTCCTTCCTTCCTTCCTTTCTTTCTTTCTTCCTTTCTTTCTTTCTTTCTTTCGGGGAGAAGTGTTCATCTGTGTGTTTTTCAAGACAGGGTTTCTCTGAGTAGCCCTGGCTGTCCTGGAACTCGCTTTGTTGACTAGGTTGGTCTTGAACTCAGAGATCCACCTGCTTCTGCCTCCTAAGTGCTGGGATTAAAGGTGTGTGCCACCACTGCCAGCTAAAAATATCTTTTCTTAATCACCTCCAACTCTCTGATTAAGAAAGGGGAGAAAGAGGGAAAGCTTTCATACTGTGGAAGATGCGCTGCAGAGTGGAGAGTGCCTGTGGCACAAACCTGGGGAACTGCCAGCATCCTGGGCAGAACAAAACAGTCAAAAGCTCAACTACATCATCCAACCTGAAAAGAGACAAGAGACACGAAGAGATTTTGGTGAAGTTGATACTCAGCCGGTGAGCACAACCTCAAAAGATAATGGAGAAAAAAATGAAAACCACAGTGATGTACCCCAAAACTACAAAATGAGAAACAGTGTGATGCCAATGCGGGTGAGAAGGCAGAGAAACCGCACCTCGAATGCACACTGGTATGAAGACAGTACAGAACATGGTTTGGCCATTTCTTATACAGCCCCATAATCCCAACCGTCAGGAGGCTGGGGCAGGAAGATCACTTACTTGAGTTCAGGCATTCACTACCACTGTGACGGTCAGAATTAACTGTTAACTTGACAGAATCTGGAATCACTGGAAGATGGGAGTCTGCGGGGATTATCTTGATTGTGTCAACTGAGGTGGGAAGGCTTACCCATGGTGGTGACACCATTCCTTAAGCAGGGCATCCTGACCGCTCTAACAGCGGAGAAGGCAGGCTGAGCACAGCGCACACGACTGAAGAGGTCATGCTGACCAGCAGCTTCAAGTTCACCACGGTGGACTACAACCAGGAACTGGGAGCTGTAATAAGCCCGAGAACAGCCCAAATGTCCATCAACAGGTGAAGACTGAAAAAATCTCTACATCCAGATCTCAGACTACTACTCAGCATTAAAAAATAAGAAAGTCGGAGCCGGGCAGTGGTGGCGCACGCCTTTAATCCGAGGTGGTGGCACATGCCTTTAATCACAGCACTCTGAATTCAAGGCCAGCCTGGTCTACCAAGTGAGTTCCAGGACAGCCAAGGGCTACACAAGACAGACTGAATTCTGTCCAGAAAAACAAAAACCCCAACACTAGGCACAAGCAGCTCTCTCTGTTGACCAGGGCTATACAAGAGACTCCTAAAACATTCAGCCTGTTACTACTGGCCCTGGTTGCCCTCCAGAGGGGGAAGTTAACCTCTATTGCTGAAGACACCACGCACCTCAGACACAGGCCCAGGGGCCCGGAGTCAAACTAACCTGAATGCCTCCTCGAGGACTAGCGTCCATGGTATCTGTAGACGTTACATAAGCTTACGAAAGAGGGAAGTGACCAACAGTCCTACCCAACCATGAGGCCCACGAGCCACCACAACCAGTGTGGCACCTAAGGGGGCAGTAGCAGCACAAATACCGTGGCAGTGACCCACAGCTCTCTAACTGAACTACGACCTGCTCAAAAAGAGAGAAGCGAAGTCATGCCTGGTACTGGAAACCCAGCCAAGAGAAGGAATTTTAAAAGGAGAAAGTATCAATACACACAGCGCTGGGTTGCCTCGAGGGCATATGCTTAGTCAAAGTAGCCAATCGCAAAAGTCAGAAACTATCTGAGTCCATTCAGAGACCGTTCTCAATGTGACAAGGCTGTAACGGGGGAGCTCAGGTGAGCAGTGAGCACAGGCCAGGGACAGAGAGAAGCTGAATTGTGCAGGCAGGTTTCTTCCAGTTCTGAGACAGCTGCTATCTTGACAGTGGGGATGGGTCACACAATTCCCCAGGAGACAAACCACACAGAACTACACCAGACACATGCATCCCACAGGCGACAATAGAGAGGAACCGAGGAATTCGTACAGCCTGGTTCCCTCCTGCTGCCTGCCCTCTGTGAACTGCTTCCATGAACTACTCCGATGCAGTCACAGCCAACCAGGACATGGCCAACGGAAGGAGCGCTGCACCTTTTATACCAGCTCCGGAACTTCCCGTGGCTCTCCGTGTGTTTCAGATAGAGGGCTGCTGTATCTGTTTTTAGGTTATGTCTTCATTTTACCCCATGCGCATGAGTACTCTGTCTGCACATGTATGTCACCACATGTGTACCCAGTACCCTCCTCGGAGGCCACAGGACGGTGCCAGATCCACTGGAAGTTACCAATGGTTATAGGCCTCTGTGTGGGTGCTGGGAATTGAACCTGGATCTTCAGAAGAAACAAGTGTTCTTACCTGCTGAGCCCCCTCTTGCCCCCAAAACAGATTTTAAAGTCTCCAGCATGTAGAGATGCATACTGGCATATTATAAGGGTAAAAAAAAAAATAGCATGGTGCTATATCCCACGCCCATCCCCACTGCCCAAGGCTGGCCTTAAATCCTGTGTCCTGTGTTCAAGGGGTCCTCTGGGCTGGGGTGAGGCTTAGTTGGTAAAGCCTTGCCTAGCATGTCTGAAGGTCTAGGTTCAGCCAGCAGCACCGCACAGAAATGGATGCAGTACTCGCTGGGAATCCAGCACTTGGGAGACAGAGTTCAACATCATCCCTTGCTACTTAGCAAGTTCAAGGCCAGATTGGGCTACACGAGACTGTCTCAAAAAGGAAAAAAAAATTTTTTTCTCCTGCCTCAGTCCCTAAAGCCTGAGCAGAGCATTCAGTTTGGAAGAGGGAAAGATGGAATAAGATCATACAGAGTAACTGCTAAGACTCTGTGGGGCGGGAGAGACAGGCTGTTCAGCATGTAAGGAATTTTCCATAATGGAACACTCACTAGGCAGAACATGAAAAGCTCCACAGAAGCTGAAATTGAGTGACTACGGAAACACCTACGGGAGAGACTGTCTCCTTACCTTGCAGGAGAGCAACCTGAGTGGCCAAACCTAACAACAGGGAAACTGAGGCTGGACTCAATGCCAGGGGCTTCCATCTTAAGCACCAAAAAGAAGAGCGAACTGTCCCACGTGTGGACACTTAGTTCTACACTGGCCGTAGGAGGTCAGCTTCCCAGAACTGCCTTCAAAATGCCCTCAGGCACATTTGTGACACTCCTTCACAGGAAAGAGCCCTGGTTTAAGAGGCCCTAGGACACCACCGGCAGAGGCCACAAGCATGGAAGGCTCTACTGGTGCAGGGCTTTGGGACCAAAAGCTGTATCTCACATAGATGGTGGCTCATGTCTATAATCCCAGAGCTCGAGGCGGAGGTGGAAGCTTAAGACTACGGTTGGCTACACAGTGAGTCTGAGGGCAGCCTGAGGTGTGTGACACTGTTTCAACAACATTAAATACGTAAGTAGTAAATAAATAGGTTATAGTGTTGCATGTGGTTTAACATTCACAGAGGGTCTAGGCAAACCCCTAACCCTCCCAAGCATAGCATTCCCACAGCGGAAAAATGTAGCTCCCCCACCTGGGTACAATCTTTTTAAAGTTTATAATTAGCCTCACATCAATTCAGGTCAGATTTTTGCTGGGAAATGAGTCTGCTGCTGACTGAGGAGGAACATCTGTGGTTTCTGCAAGATCTGGAGTCTGCCATGGTGGAGAAGGGGCATGGCTGTGGAGCCTGGAGCTACAAGGACTGACTTCTGTGTCCACTCGGCACTGTCAGGAGTGGGCTACAGTCTTTGACTCCTCAGCGACCCAGGCCTCTGGCCTCCTCCCCAGCCTCCTGTCTGAGCATCAGCAACAGAAACCCTATCACCTCACGTGTGAGCACGCTTGAGTGTGTTTCTCCTCTGCCCTGGTCCTCATGGTCACAAGAACTCAACTCTCACCTCACCAAAAACATCACCACCACCCCTAGGCCCAGCCCACTCCAGTGGAACCTGGCTGTGCTCAGTGCAAAGGCCTACATTCCTGGCTCCCACATTCACTACTTCTCTAGGCCCATGCATGCAGTAGGGACATGGAAAAAGGCCATTGCGTGAGCAACTGAGCAACGGAGAGCCTGCTCTGTGGGCTCTGTCACCAGGACCCTCCCCACTGCTGACACTTTCCAGCTTGAGCACCTGAGTGTGTGGCTGGAGGGAGGGTATGGAGAGGGCAGAGAATGGAAGCTGAGTCACATCCATCTTCCAGCCTGGAAAGGCCACACCAAGGAGAGCAAAGGACTGTTACAGCCTGGTAGGGCACATGATGGTGAATCCGTGAAGACAGATGCTTTCACCAACTGGAACACTCTGGCAAGGGGCTAGTTCCTTTTAGAGTAAGGAAGTTCCTTGAGTTAGGGACACTGACCACAGGTGAGCTCCCTCCTGCCTTCTCCACAACACTGCAACCTTCTGGAGGAGGTCAAAGGTCATGTCTTAGAGCACCTGCCTTGGGGACTGGAATGTTCTACCATTTTCACTGCAGAACTCTGTCCCCAACTGCCTGCACATCGCCACCCTCTATCACATCCACGGTGTCCCATCTTTGCTGGCCTGGTCTTTTCTCTGTCTTTTCACCTACGATGCTATCTGGTCACTCGACACCTCCTTCCCAGTGAGAGGAGCTCCATGAGAGCAGGGACCATGGCCGAGGGCTGGCTGACAGCGAGGGTGTGGGGGCTAGAAAGTAACTGCTGAACACTGATTTGGGGGTAGGGGTCACGGCATGGACAATGGTGTGGAGCTAGCCTGTGTCCTCTTGATTTTTGAGCAGGCTTGTGCAAGAAGGCCTCACACAGGGCAGTGCAAGGCAGTGTGACAGGCCATGTGGCATTCTAGCCATATGTGAAATAGAGCTCATCTGGTCAGATGTGAGTGGCCGGGCAGAACCCCTGAGGGACCACCATGACCCAGGGCAGGGCTCCTGTTGGGGCTGGGGCCTTAGCCTAATCGGAAAGAAGGAAGCGAGCTTGAGCAAAGCCAGCTCAAAAACTCAGCGTGAGTGTTGGGTTAAGCATGAGCCACAACACCCAGCCAGCTATCTGCTCATTCATTTCAGATCTGAACCCTTGCAAGCTGTAGCCCTGAATGCCTGCTCAGGCAGCTGCCGCCCACAGGCTGTCCTGGCAACAGGTGGGCAGGCACTTCTCTGGAATGTGAATACACACACACACCCTGAGAGAGAGTTTGCTTCTTGTTTGTTTTATCCCTTGGAGGAGCGGCCATTTTTACAGCCTCCTCCTCTCCCCCTATAGGGGCTCCCTGCTCCTGAGCCTACAGCCTGGGAATGCAGAACCCTTTGGCCTCTGGGAGCTGCTCAGCTTGATCACCTCCAGTGGCTGCCTTTGGAGTGAGGCTGACCCA
The DNA here is from genome assembly GCA_902168325.1 of Peromyscus nudipes. Taxonomy (NCBI): domain Eukaryota; kingdom Metazoa; phylum Chordata; class Mammalia; order Rodentia; family Cricetidae; genus Peromyscus; species Peromyscus nudipes. The sequence goes on along the minus strand of CABHPH010099111.1, from coordinate 122 downwards.
CATCAGAGACAGACAACAGCCACAGGCTGGCCCTTCTCCAGAGGGGATTAGAGGAAAGAGTGGCTGGCCAGCAGCTGGCAGCTCTGCCTGGCAAGCCTTCTGAACAAGGTCACATGCCTCAC